>SJJU01009276.1:0-17812 GCA_012932125.1 Conopomorpha cramerella | reverse complement strand
CAAAAGTGTCTAGGGATCAAGAACATTTTTAGCTCTAAAAAAATCTTATTTATTTAAATCAAATCTAATCTTCTGGATTGGTCTCCTACCTAATTCCCCATGCCGGTATCAATGACTTATCACCACATTTGGAATAAATTATGAATGAATTCAGTTTTTGTAAAATATATTCTTGATTGCAATCTTCTGAAATGTACTTGATCCGTAGACACTTTTGATGTGTATATATGTACAATAAATACAGTTATTTGAACCAAGGATAAAGCATGACAAAATTGCATCAAGTGTCATACTTTGATAGACTATTGTGTGTGTCGAGTCACAATGTGAGTGTGTTACGACAAAAACCCTTCGTTATGTAACACTTTACTTAAATAATGCACAATGTAACACGCAGTTTACATTTAGGAGGTGGTCAGAGACAACAATAGCTCAATTCGGAACAAAAAATTTACGGCAGTCTTCTGAAAACGGTAAACAATAAAAATATTGTTCCTAGAGAATATTTCTGTCACATTCTGACTTTAGTAACATTGAGGTGTAAAAGGGACAAAACTAAGTATAATCCTAAATTAATATTTAGTAGTTTATTAAAGTAAACGATCACAGTACAACAACCATATTTAACCCAACGCTATAGGTGTTGGGCCCATAAATGAAGGTAACTTAAATATGTAAACTTAACTCTTTAATTCCAAAATGGAGTAGTCAGAAGCATTAGCTAAGCAAGTGTTGTTCTGTATTGTTTTTATTGCACTTACTAAGTAAATGTTGAAGGTAGTTTTTGTATTATTTTTGTCATGCTGAAAAATATTGGTTTTGAATATTTTCGTAGAATAAGACGATGTCAAAATTTCCATACATCATATTTATTTAAAGAGTACGTCAAATTAAATACATAGAAAAGTCACCGTTATACGCATGGTTAGACAGGTGGTAATTGTATAAAGTAGTCCCATCTATCTACCTAAGAAGTCCGCGACTGTACCGTATCAGAAGGTAGCTGAGAAATTACTGCCGCCTTATCTACAGCAAGGCATTTTACAACAGCCTGAATAGATAACGAGGGGTAATGGTGTCTAACTAAAAGCATTGACTATATTACACCGTGTTGGTTGATATATTACGTACAATGAGTTATATATTGTACAACAATGGGTAGAGTGGTGAAGGTAATGAAGATACGATTTTATATATATAGGTAGGACATTACAATATAGGTAGTGAATAAATATTTGACAGAAAACTGCATGTTTCCTCAATAAAACGTGACTATATCGTGTTATAAAAACTTATAATTAGACACTTTTGTCACTATTTCTGCAAATGTAAATTATACGCGTTACAAAAATAAAATAATGTCTGTAAAAAGAAACCATTTTATTATATTTGCTTTTCAAATCATTATAAATTTTGTTTGTTTACGATAAATAATTTGAAAACGAAGCCATCAAAGAACTTACGTCCATAATATCTGCCACATAGAGCTCTGTATCGAATATCACAGTCTGTCGAAATAAGAGGGACATTTTTACTAAAAAGCCTAGAGCATCGCCGCAAGGTTGCGAGCCTATCTGTCTTCTATCGGGTGCATTTCGGAGAGTGTAATACGGAGTTGCATAACCTAATACCCCCATCGCGTTTTTACAATAGGACAACCAGGAAAACGGCAAAACGTCAGATTATACCAGGTGGATTTACCATTTACGCGAACCGCGAGAACGGTTTGCGTCTACTTTCATAGTGCGAACCGCCAGGATGTGGAATGACTTGCCGGAGTCTGTGTTTCCTGCGCAGTACAGTCTGAAGGTCATCTAATGAACAAGTGTGCTCCATCGTAGGCCACATCGCTGCTTAACATCAAGCAGGATGGTGGTCAAACGCTTGTTCATAGTGATGGAAAAAAAATAAAAACAAAAAAAAGGCCTTTTTTCAATCAACAATGTACAACATTTGCCGCTGCGATAACAGAACATACGAAAATATAGCATACTGACGGAAGAATATAAGTAAGACAATGTATGCATTCTATTGCAAACTACAATTGTTAGGCCAAGAAAATTTGGTGCCAGTAAACGGGGACCCTACAAAGCAATCGTTTGGCACTTATCTGGATTTCAACACAGCTGTAACTGGCTGCAAGAGGAGAGAACGGTCGTATAACTGACTCATTGTTTAGTACAGTGACCTAGGCAGTGCGGCAGCTCTATTTACACCCTTGATTTACAAGCGGATTATAATCGACCCGGGTTTCAGTGACTAGATTCTTTCATGTGGTGAGGAAGAGCGATATGTATGAGACTATGCCTCGCGGTATTGCCCACGGTATATTCTATTCCTGCGGGAATTTCGGAAAATGATCAGTTAAAAATTGCCATGATACGAAAAATGGGTGCAACACTATATTATTTTTTATGGGAATACGTGCTTCATTAGTTCGGATTAGTTTAGTAACACAGCACATATTCCTATGAAGCTACATATTAAGTTACGTCTTTTCTTCGTATGACGTCAGAATAGATGTCGCGTGAAAGCGATACAAAAAACTTGCATTAACATTTTGAATATTGGTAGGGGTACGCTGTGTAATTTTTGATGTGGCAAATTTACTTAACCAAAGGTAAAAATATCTGAAAAAAGAGAGATAAGGTCACGGGGCGTCTACTAGTTAAGTTCATAATAAACGTATTCTCTTTATTAATTAATCCATTCACGGAATCATTAGCGACAAATTTACGCCTCGTTACAATTATGTGGGTTTAAATAATAAATTCACACCACATTTTCTTCGTTTAGTTAACCATAATGCAAAGTGATTTGTATTAGAAAATCATAGTGTTTCAAGCGCATTTTCTTGGAAACTGTTAGGTCATGTGACCCGTAGTCTAGGTACAGGTAAAATTACCGGAGTCGGTTCTCTAGAAACCGGTAAATATGTTAAGGTACCTATAAGCAATAGGCATAACTCCACGTAATCTTAGATAACATACCAATTGGTATTCGCGAATAAATAATAATTATAAATTAACTTCTATGTAAGTATGACGCAATTCATGGAAAATATTACGCTCGGAATGGGGTTAGGCGAACGGAGAAATTGTTTCCTAATGATAAAATTGTTGTAATATTTTTCTCAGCTTTAATACCTCGGTAATGTATTCCGTTCCGCAGTTATCGAAGGGGAATTAATGTGTTTTAATTTAAATCTATATATTAATATAAATATTTATATTTTAAATTATGTTAAATCTTAATTTTTTTAACAAAAGTTTTAAAATTGTCTATGAATTTTTGGAGTGATTTTGAACTGTTATGAGTTTTGACTGTAGATACATACTTACCTATACTCAATCCGAAATTATTTTTATAACTATTACTGCAAACTCAGTTACTCTATGCTCATATTCGTAAACATCCATGTTCAGGCCAGGGCCCGCCCCCTCGCCTTTGATGTCCATTTAGATGGAGCCTGGACCACGCAATTATCTGCCCAACTGTATAATATAATGATCATAACGACTTTGTTGTACACCCGAACGCACATATTTGGCTTAGCACATAAAACGTAGCTCTTGTATATTTATAACTAGAGTTAGCCAATGTTACATTTGATTTTCTAAGGGTAGACCACTGCCTAGATTTAATATTAAAAGTTTAAAACTGGTATTATAGCATGTCAGTGCGCTTTTTCTTAAAAAATGATTTGCCTAGATTTAACTTTGACGGGTCCTTTGGTGTAGTGGTCAGCATGTTTGCCTCTATTCCGTAGGGTGGTGGGATTCCCACCGCTGACAGGTGTTTAGGCGATGAGCTTTTAAGTACTTGTTGGATGTGTCTGGATGTCTTATTTATATGAGTAGTTATGTATTTAAAAAAGATGTATTTAACGTACGATGTAGATGTATTTAAGTATTTTGTCTTGAAATATTCTAAAAAAATGTACTTAGTCGGTTATAATGTTAAGAAGCGCCGGGATTGCCTCATATAGAAAACACACGATTTCAAATAAAAATTTAATAAATAAAAAAATTGTGTTTTCTCTTACGTGTATATTCATTATAGTGTTACGAATTCAGTTACGAACTATTGGATATTTTTACCTTAAAAACAACAAGTTAGAAACAATCTATTCAACACAAGAAACAGACAGAAACCATCAGTGTGGGTAATCCTGCAATACGGACAAGCTGAATTATACATCTTAAATTAACTTGAGCTGTTTCACCGTGTGCTTTCTTAGGTAGGTAGCTCAGCTAGCGTTGTCTTGCTAAAGCTGCATTAGAGAAAAACGTCATTACAACCCTCGCTACACCGCCACTATTAAGCCGATTAATACGTAAGAACTTTGACAACTATAGAATATAATAGAAAAAGTAGCTCAAGTTAAAATGGTATTTGTATACTTAAGTCTGGCTGGTTGGGTACAATGGTCCGCCTTAGTTTCATGCGACAAATTAATACGAATTATATTCGTTTCGCCTATGTATTTTAGATATGAAGAAATTGCTGAAAGTCTTGTATGTAGGGACCGGTCGACGTGCGTGTCAAACGGCGAGCGCATGTGCTCGCTGAAATATCATTACGATGTTTGTATGCTGATATGAAAAATAGGTTCAGTTTTTTTTTGCTATAAGTAATAATAATAATTCGACTTGGTTGTGTTTTAACAACAACGCGTTTAACCATTTCAGAAAAAAAATTGTTGGATATTTTTTCTAAGCAAACTAACTAACTTAAATAGGTAAAATTTTTATATGGGTAAGCATACAAAGATTTAATCTTCACACTAATTTCCTCTCATAAGAAAGAAAATGAAAAGGGATTAACAGTATCTAATAAAGACGAGTAAAAGTATCCAACAGTTAATAAATAGACGTACGAAATAAGACATTTTATTCTGCAGTGTCCGTTTGAAAATCCAATTTTCTTCTCGAAATGGGATGGAGGGAGTCCTTCGAGCGTCAAATAGACATCGTAATGGGCAAAATGGGGACATTTTAATCGTTTCAAAATAAAGTATTTAGGTACGGTCGCGGTATCTACTCAAACTAAGGTCACAGAGAAACGGACGAATCTGCGGCAAAGAAACTGCACTAGTTCACATCGGTTGCTTTATTTCACAGTAAATTGAACTGCACGAATACCCACCTTGGAACATTATATGGGTTGTTTTCGTTTGCTTCATTTCTTTTTTAATAAGTAGGTAACTTACGTTTGGCGTTTTGAATTAACACAGATTTTATATTAAAATATGTAAGCAAATTATACTGGCATCAAGAAGGAACTTCTAAAATATATTCAAATATAGCCTTTTTGCACTAAAAATATATTTTTTTAAAGTAAATAAAGCCTGGAAAGCAAACAAGAATCTACTTACCTACTTAATGCTTGCTTTGTATGAAACAAGCCTTAGGGCTCATGCAAAAGTTGATTGTCAGCTGTCATACATAATTCACGCAGACACATAACCATATAATTTCATATTGTTCTAAAAATAACCGGAACCATCGATAGGCGATCTTTTTAAGAAGAATTTGTTGAATCATTACTTGGAGGAATATAATTAGTCTGCAAATTCTCTTATTACTTTTTTTATACATAAGTTTTCGCACCACGACTAAATAGTTTTTGATAACTCAGAAATAAACTTATGTTTGTTTATTTTTATTACAGTCGGTAAACTGCACAGAACGATCCATAACCAAATAAGATTATAACATTTTAGTGTTGCAACAGTGTGGGAAAGGACTGCCCTAATTATGCAAATTAATACAACTAGGTAGCTAGTACAATTAGGTATAATATATTTTTTCATAAAACATGCCCTGATTTTCTGCATCGAAGTGTACCCGAAAGTGTGAAATCATCAGGCAGTTACTTACACTGACATAATAATGGCAACACTGAAATCTGCAGCAAAATTTCCCGCTTGCACATCATTAGCTAATAGGTTAGGTTACCGAGTACGCCACATATTTGCAGGTGAAACAGAATGCGGTCAATGCCCCCAGATCCTTCCCTGCTCCAGACACACACCCCTGAACAATGCCTCGTTTCACATGCGAAAATAGCCTTTATTGCACTCGCGTTAAGACGCGTGAAGCGTGCCGTTGCACGCTCGTAAACAAACGATATGTGCCAACGGGCGAGGCGCGCGTGATAATTCTTTCACAAAAGAGTTCAAGATACGCGAGCCGAGTGACTGAAGTAGCTGACAATGCAGTGCCGTGAACGCAAAGTTAAAGTTACCACAAAGTGGCGACATGCTAACTTCCCAACGTGCTCGACTGTAGGCATGTGCCAGCCTCTGGAAAACGCTAAAAGGCGATTGAAATAGCGATTATGCGGCACGTCGACAACACTAGGGCTAAGAGCACAATCGATGATTAGCTAAATAGACCAAGTCTAGCAATTAACGCCGACAAACGATACCTACCTTAAGCTTTTTGTGGAAAATATATTCAAATATAAAGAGATGCATTGATGACTTGTGTACATTAACAGTTATTTATTTTAGCAACAACAAACGTAGAAACAAGTGGCTTAAGGCTCTCGAAAACATATAAACAAAGAGTGGGAAGGACATCTCAATTGGAACAGAGAAATATCTCTTGAAGAAGGACGATGGTACAGTTCAATGGAACAGTCGTAACACAGGCAGACAAAAGTCGCGCGACATCACGTGACATGCAAATAAGGCTCTTTTATAACACATTCGTATAAACGAGATGACTCATTTTGTGTCTCGTGTATCTTTGCCGTTCATGTTACGACTTTTTGTGCCCAAGAAGGATGGTATTATGGTATTTAGTGAAGAATTTCTCAAAATCAATCAAAATCAAAACCACAATCACTTACACAACGGTTATTACAGGTCTACTTGAACTGGTTATTCCGTATTTGACATACAACTGACAAGTTGAGCTTTCTGTATCTTCGAAATAGCTATTCCGCCATTATTAGTAAGGCCCTTAGTCTCCTCCCGCTATCTGTCCCTATGTACATAGGCTTAGATCTTTAAAACTACGCAAAGGATTTGATGCAGATTTCTTTAATAGATAGAGTAACGTACGTTTGCCGGGTCAACTAGTATTAATGTATAAGTCGAGGCAGTAACTAAAGGAAATTATTTCACACGACTGTCTCCATTTCTTTTGTCTTTGTTTAGCGCGTCATTAATTTGATTACCAACAAGTAAACACGATAAGATGTCATAAGCGATATACAAAATTTATTGCAAAACTAGCTGTCCCGGCAAATATTTGTTTTGCCATAATAAGTCGCCTTTGTACCCCGCGTAATGGAAGAAATATTGGTAGATGCATAAAAACAGATAGTAGCCGATTCTCAGACCGACTGAATACGCATATAAAGTTTGGTAAAAATCGATAAAGCCGTTTCGGAGGACTATTAACTAACATTGTGACATGGAAATTTTATATATTAGATTTGTTGGAAGGAACATGAATAAAGTATTAGCAATCCACCTCAAGCTACTGTCCAGTTGATTAATGACTTATACGCCGATTAAAAGGCAAATTAGAGACGAAAAAAACCTAACCAGAATCATCAATATTACTTCCACTTTAATATCAGCGTCTAACTCTTTCCCTCGTATCGCGTGTGAGCGAGACACCTCTAGACGTCCTAATCGTCATAAAGAATTCTAATTTACGGAGAATAAATCTTCCTCAACCTTGGCTTTTGTATTATTCTCTTATAGTTTTATATTAACTAATAATTAAATCCCTCGTAAAAGGCATCGGGGCTCTTTTATATCTGCCATTTAATATTCATAATACTTTTTTACGGTTCATCCATCTACTTTATTACTTAGTTCAAATTATTATAATTACTTTTTAGTAGATAAAACTGAGGAGTAGGGATAAAATTTAGATTGACTTCGCTATTGGCAATTGAAAATTGTCAGTAAATTACAGATAAGTACTACGTAGTACAAATGCGGATAATTATTGGAGTTGGTTTCATGTAATAAGTAGGTATAGTAAAATAAAACATGTGTGTACATATGTACTCCAAAAAAGCACACGAATATTGAAAAAATGCAAGTGGAACATACTTATAATATACATACTTGTAATATTAAAAATTAATAAAATAATCTGAACTTTTAGATAGACCATGATTTCCAAAAAAATTTTATACCTACCAAATAAACGAGTCAAATTGTTTCAAAAAGTTCCAACACTTTATTACCTACTAGTAATCGGTAATTAATATCAAAAAAACTTCATTGAACAAAAAGTATAACCAATAATGAATAGACAATATAACCTCTAAATAATTTAGAAACAATGCAGTATCAATTACCGCCATTGAAGAACAACTCATACCTAAACATCACAAAAGATAAATCTATCAAATTAACAAGGGCTTTACTATTACGACCACAGAAATATAACAATTTCATTTACCAACAAACATCATTAGATAATTAGTACGCCTTATCACACTCATGTCCATTATAAATTTCACTTTTAATTATAATAATGTCGATAATATTATCATATTAAATATAGACTTCATTACTTAGCACAATACAATGGCGTGTGTGCGTACGGAAATTAATGACGTTGTTGTTTATTTACCTTGCTAACGAAACTTCCCGAAGAAGTTATATCGGTAACAATTTAAAATGAAGGAAACACCTAAAATTACAATTAAAAATGTAGAAGTACTACCTTCTTCTTATCCACCTCAAAAAAGTTAGGCATCTTCTGTGTGTCCGCAGCCATGTTCAACGAAGGCTGCTCCTCTATCAGCGTGTGCAGGAAATTCATGAACTCCATTGAATCAAAACTGAGTCACACCTCTCAAATCAATCAAATACTAAACACAACTTAATTAGTTACTCAAAAACCGAATAAATCAAAAGCGCGTGACAGAGCGCGCACACGTGTTCTTTAGAGGATGGCGCGCCGCCAGACGTCTTGCTCCTGCCAACATCCGATATAAACTAAATTGAAAATTGGAAACAAAAAATGATCTTCCAATCTGTGATATGACAATAAAGAGCGAGACAGAGCGATGCGGCGACGAGCGGTTAGAGCGGGACAGAGCACGACTAGACAGCTCCACCCCGTCGACATCGGCGGCTAAGCGGCGGCGGCGGCGCAGGCGCAGGGGTTGTCGCCAGCCGCGCGAGCCTCTGATATTTGACAGTCTACCTGCACACTCACTCACCCACCACAATGACACCAATGCAAACAAATTTAAACTCAATATCCAATGGAGTAAAACACAAAACATCCGTATGAAGTGACGGCAGAAGTTCTTTAAAAATAATTAATATTTCGGCTATAATTATAAATAGCAAATGCGTGGATACAATGAGCATTACTATTCTGAGAGTGCTGCTTGTTTTAAATACGCCGATGATTGAAAGACATCGTTTAAATGAGTTTGAAAATGATGCGCTAAACAACAATTCGACTGAAGATAGGTTTAGAAAAAAAATCGCTCGAGCTTAGGTACCTACTGCCAAGATGTCGAGACGAGATAATCGGAATTAGAAGATGCTAATTCTATAAACAAAGTGTTTGTTGGACAGTGGTCCAACAACATGGTTGCGTAGATTAAGTCATTCCTCGTGAAATACTCAATTATTACCGACCCTCGACATGTACCCACCCTAATTTGCGGAGGGCACTAAATTTTCAATTTTGGCAGAAAATTATTTCGCCTTTCACACAAATAATCAATTAAATTGTGCTATTGTGCACGTCGTAGGGAGAACGTGTCTTGTTATTGATATCTTTATAATTCTGTGTGAAGTGGGTAGTTCGCCATACGGGCATCGATACGGGTGGATTAACTAACAAACAGTTTGCACTCCTTCATTCGTATTGTGACAGGGTTCAAACTAGTGACAGGTTCCATTGAGATCGTTAACGGGTTAGCGAAATACACACGAACAATCAAAATCTTTTGATACAATATTGTACTTGAAAATTTCATTTTTGTTAGTTTCGGAATTAAGGTAATTCGCAAAACTACTTTGCTTTAGATTTCACAACTAACTTCAGCTTTGGCTCAGCTAAACTATATGTTTTAAAGACTGAAATATACTTTTTCTATCACACATCTTTACCAACTTACGTAATCGTAAACATTACACCCAAAATTCGTCTATTTAAACACAAAAGTGTACCAACGTTCCCGTAAACTGAATCTTTTCGTTTGTGGAATTCCCCGATAGCAGATGGCGAAGTGAATACTCGGAATCACAGAATTTCGTCGATGACGTCACCAATGCCCTCCCCATGTTGAAGACAACAGTATAAATACCACATAATTTGTCATTGGCTAGAAGAAAGACAATGTTAACGAACACTAACGTAAACTAACATGGCAGACGCTAACGCTTGTCGATTCTTTCAGATTACTACTGAAGCTTCATGTAGATAAGCCACCACATTTCACTGTGGAGGGAGTGATCGATGACACAGAATGACATGAAGCGAAATTATCGTCACTGTAGGATTGAAAGATATAAATAATGTTTGTAATTCTGGTGTCTAGATCCAGTCAATGATTTAGACGTTTCTTGACATTCAAGCATGCATTGCTTACTTGCTTTATGAAAAACAATGTAATTTTTGTTAACACTGTGTGTATAAGTAGAAGCCTAAAATATTCTTTACACTTAGCACTTAAATTTAAAATCTTAGTCTAAACACATTTTAATCCTGTTCATCAGAACAGGAATAAATATTAATTTAATCCAAATAAAAAGAGGATTTCTTATGAATTTCGACAATGTTGGTGCTGAGATGTATGCGATTACGCAGGTAGATACGAGAGTCTAATAAAAATAAGTAACCAACTATGAAAATCGAACATAATCCAACAAAAAAAGTAAAAAAGCACACTGCTCAAAACAGTCAATTGAAATAATGCAACATTGAGCGAGCAATAAAACGGTCAGTTCCAGACAAAAATCTGTCGAGTTTTTATAACGGACGCCATCTTTGAAAGCGATTATAATTTTGGAAAATATTCAAACAATAGACTTTGGCAATGGGGATCTTTATTTTATTATCGGCAGGAAGTCAATAGATACAGCCGAGGGTATGAGTCGGGTTCCAAGAATTTTTGGCCTGTGAATTTTATTTTGAAACAATTGTATGATACAATAGACATTGCCATGTGCAATAACGGCATCTGTGATAGTGGAAACCTTTTATGAAGCTTTATATCTTGGACTCTTTAAAAATCACGCACATTACTTTTTGTACCTGCATTGTTCTGCAAGACAATCTGCTACACTTTGTCTTAAAGAATTACTTTATATTTTGTTTCTAATAGTTTGAAGTCACGTGTGGATATTTTTCAGATCTGCTCTTTAGTTGTGAATCTTGTGTAGTCCTAGTAAGTATATTCAATTATTTAACAACTACAGATTACACAACAACAAATTGGCAAACAAACACCAACAACAATCATCAATGATGTGATGACTCAACATTATTGTCGGAAATTTCCCCAATAGCCGTAGCCATTGAGTCCTCAAAAGCAATTCACACATACCCACCGATAATTAAATCTTACGCCGATAAATCTTCGGGCCCCGTGTGAAATACACCGTATGCCGCATCAATAACTATTGACACTGTTGCAGTTTAGGGATGAACTCGATTATCTGCAGTAATTAAGTGATCATTTTATGATGATCGTCAATTTCCAAACGGCGAAGGGGAAGGGCAACACGATAGTGAACCACACAATGCGAGGTTAATTTACTCTCTCGGCTCTAAAACAAAAGAGATCAATCAAAGAACAAGTCAAAAAGAAGATGACATTGCACGCACCAATGCAAGAGTTGAGTGCAGCCTAGGGCAACGTCGAACGATATTCGTCCATCACTCATGCAAAGAATATTATGCGCGTTTTACAATAATTAAAGCAGGCGAGGTCCGTCTGTAAAACACCTATAAACTGCTAGCAAAGAGTTAAATGGACTGCTTTCATTAAGGAGCCACGCCTTCGATGCATTACCTGGTGTGCGCTAGGTGGCGCGCCCGTCCTATTCGAGTTTTATTGCTCGCTGATACGAATAAGTATGTATGCACACGAGAACGTTACATAGTTCCACATTTTGATGATATATTACATTCTTCGACGCAAATGTTTAATGACCACCTACACAAGACTGTGTTGCAAATACTAGAGAGAGCGAGTACAGGCGCGGAATCGTGTTTACCTTCAGATATCAAAAATCCTGAATTTACGCGCGAAGTGACGAGTTCCGTCCACGATGGGATATAAATTATTGAAATTGATAAAACAATGCAGTGCGATCCAAAGTGTTTGGGGTCGACAGACAGTTGGTGTGGTCGTAAAGGAGAAGCTTTACAGGCGGGTGCCGCTTTGTGATCGCCGCTGTCCAAACAAATCACGAGCCGCGCCGCCGCCACCGCCGCCTCTGCCGACAGTAACGATAGTGAAGGATGCGCGAGCGGTACGTCGTTTTCATGCTTGCAACGATAAATCTAAGCTATCCGAATAATCCGATCAGTAAACTCAACGTCATAGATATCAATGAGTACACCCTATAATATACTATTGCAAAATTAAATATACCTCTACTTATGTACTTGATAAAAAAAATTACAGTTACAGATATTTACGGAAAAGATAACACTACTACTATAACACACTTGCGCGATAAACGTGTATTTATAATTACTAATTACTTTATAATTTAGAAACATGACAAGATCTACTAAGAATAAATATGATATAACCACACAGTCGGCATCGAAATCTAATAAGAACAATGCGTTGAGTTTGTACAGTGGGGGAATGTTTATACCGCGCACAATCCAACATTAAGTGGCTTCCCCGAATGTCAGCAATAACAGCCCGATCAAAGGATTCCCGTTTGATGACGGACACGAGCTTTCCTTTTATGCCGATGTAAATAATGTGACATTTATATCGTTCTTTCGTATTGTACTTAGTATGTTTACACGTGCACTTGCGTGAGTTAAAAAAATATACATATATTCAAAGCATTTAAATTGATTTCCTCGTATTAGGGCTTGTTATATTATAAGAATCCTAAAAGATGTTAATTTACAAAAGCTGAACATCGTCATGCAACCACCACCATCCACACAATGTGTCCGGTAGTTAGCACGAAATCGTGAAACCAACACAAGATATCCCAGTTTCTCGGAAACGTTTCTAACTATTCGCCTCTGAAATTCCTGATCTGACGACAAACAGCGTTGGTCCAGATCCCGACGCGGATTGAGAACGAGTGTTAATTGTTATTATTGTTAAGTAAGAGAGTGCCGACAGCGGCGACGACGTTACGCTAGGTCAGGTGTTGCATTTCACGATCCAAATCAGAGCGTCAATTGTTAAAACACCATTCTGGATCGAATCGCGGAATTATGTCGTGGGGCGCGATTACGCCCCGACAAAGGAACACAACCGCTACGCGTGCACAACCTTCATAAACAATTATTAAACAATAAACTACTGTAAAAAATTTATGGACTGCATCGTTGTGCGAAGTCATTTCTCCAAGTGCACAAACGACGGAAAGCAACTGAAAAAGAAATCCTTACTAGATATTGTGTTGGTATCGTGAAACGTACAGGAGATCTGGCGCAATAAAACCACCCCACCTCCAGCAAAAAATAATGTTGTAAATTTTAAATGAGAACAGGAAATGATAACCCGCGGGTCGAACGCGCTCGCGCTGGGCCGCACCCCCGCCCCTGGCATGGGCACCAACACACATGCAAAACCTTCGAGCGTACAGAAACAGGCGACTGCACTACATCGACTCGACAAAGTAATTAAAACAACTCACACAGCTGCATTGCAACACTATCACGGAATTGGTATTAAGACAATTAAGCACACGAACAAAGTATATATACATCCCTCTCTGTCTGTCGTGTTTGAAAAATGAAACGCCAGTTGAGATGATTATAAATTTCCATTGCGACGTCGACGTGTCGCCGATAACTGTAAATCGGCATTTCAAGGAGGGCACAGCTACGTTCGATTGCTTCCACTGTGTCGACTCAGAGAAGGATTCGGTATGGTTTTTATGAGTAGTGTTTGGATTTATACATTTTTTTTTTTTGCTGGGGTGGCAATCTGGAAATTTTGAAATAATCTTATGATGGAGAGGGTGGGCTGCTTACACATGTGCGTGCAGCGGCAGCGGCGGCGATAAACATTTTATAGGAATGTTTCAAGCAAAAAATTCAGCCAAATGTGTTCACGATTTAGGGGAATTTTGATGTAGAGGAAGTTGTAATGAAACAACCGAATCTTAAGAAATTCGTGATTCTCTTTTTTGCGGTGAATCTACGCTCACAGGATAAACAGAAAGACATAAACCGTTTGTTACGCTGAAATTTTCAGGTAGCTTGCACCGTTATCACGATTCGTCGTAAAGATAAGTCAAACAACTACGTGTACTTCGTAGTGTGATAAAAATCATAGTAGTACCTAGATACTCTAAATACGTACTGTAGTGGACGACGACATACTAATAAAAAAAGTTTATCAATCTTCGGCAATATTAGCAGAACTTTTTAGATCAAACGTGTGACCAATGACTTGACCCTGTAGTCTGAATTTGGGAGACTTCAAAAAAGACTAACATCAACAATGTTACGTATTCGTACAAACATGCAACGTCCTTGATACTACATTGGAGGGAGTTATTTATAGAAGGGCAGATGCGACTTGCCCCGTGCGAGGGCTATTTTCAGGCGGTCTTCCCTCCTACCCCCAGTTGCACCCTTTGCTTCAGCGCGTGGCCTCACTTCATGAAACCTGAGATCTGAAGTCGCGATGAGGGTTCAGACTTATGGTCACGTGTCAGAAGTCTTGTTACGTCATTGAAGGCAGAGTCGTATGTTTTGTATTGCACATTTTTACTCAGTATGGATAATATTATTATGTTGGATAAACGTCCTCTAGATTGAATATTTCTGCGTAAAATGTATTGGACTGAAAATGCATTTAGCCAAAGTATGGATTACAACTTACGAAATTGACCAATATGATGCTATAACACACACCAAAGTCCATAGTCATTGTCAAAGTACCATAGTAAATAAAACTGATGAGTAACACGTCAATATTGCACAACAAAATTTTAAAGGCAACGTAGCGACCGTTCTAAGCTCCGAGCTATTTCTGTGCCTTCGTTATTTTGACAAGAACATCATCCAAATACACATGATAGGAACTGGCAACCTCGCAAAAAACAACCCTCCATTAGATTGGTAGTGTATTAATAGAGTTGCATCGGCCAAAATGACACCGGCAGTGTTGCGTCTGGCAGCCGAGCGATGGGCAGTCATTTGAGCCGATAATGCGTACGGTTGGTTTCAGGCCATCTAAAGTAAACAACACCACTATAAAATGAAACATTCTGCGTATGAATTCACACGACCCGACATTTCAAACCAATGTCAGAAATGTAGTACTCAGTCTGTCCTTGATTGAGTGAGCTGATACACATGCTGATGGTAGGCCGTGGACAGGTCGACCTCTTGACATGTGAGGTGGAAAGAGAAGACAATTGAGCAAATAAGTCTAGGGACTTTTTCATTTTATTACAGCTGCTGACTATTGGTAATAAGAAATAGGTTTAGGTGTGGGTAGAATTCGATAGAACTCAAATGCAATTGAACAAAGATAATAAAATAATACTGAGTACATATTTTTTTTATACTATGACTACCCAAGTTGTTATAATCATTCAACATCCGATTTCGATAATATGTAAATTATTCCAACTACCATAATATTTTGATATTGAAATTATATTCAAAACATGCGACAAAAATTTGACGGGATTACAATGGAGTCCCAGAGCGCGACGCTGCGTGACGTCGCGCCTGCTCAGCGCGCGACTCCCGCTGCTATTTCTGGCTTTCATTGGTCGATTATGCCAAAGGATACCACTTGCATCAGATTCTATATTTCGTTGCACATTTTATAAAGATCTTTTTTTTTCTAAAGTTACCTCCCGCAATGTCGACGAGAATACGTGATTGGATGAACTCCTTTCAAGGAATTTGTGTACTACATGTACATAAATTTACAGACAAATCCGTTCAAATTAGAAGTCGCGCCACATAAGTCTTTTCACACGTATCGTTGTAATAATTATATTTTATATTGCCGGTATGACTTCAATGTCGCTTTAGTCATTTGGACTAAGTATCAAATTCAAATAAACGATGCTAACAATGTTTAATGGCTGTGAATTTATGGAATCGACGATGTTTTTTTTTCCACTCCCACACAATGGTAGATTTGACGTGGATTCTTAGTATAGTGAAGTATATGGAAATGAGTTAAACCTGCCTAATCATCGAGTATTCTCCGATACAGTGATGTGTTACGTCAATACACTTTTGCTTATATTTAAACTACCTAGTTATTGAAATAAAGTAAACTAGTTAAGAATCGTACTAATATATCTACATATACCTATGTACGAATTACGTATCTGTTATTACAAATATTAGACATGCTAATAATAATAATAATTCATAGATACAATTACTTCAAGTTTGATGTATTTTATTAAACATGCCTAATATTGAAATTTTCAATATTTTCTACATTTCGGAAGACAAAATTGAGTTGATGAAACGTTATAAAACAAATCATCACCATCATCAGCCACATGATGTCCACTACTGGACGAGGGCAAAAATCAAATATTTTTTTTGGAATAATGAAAATTATAGCAATCTACATTGAACAAGTAGTATAGATTAGCCTTTCTGTAACTGTAAATTGCGTAGTTGAATACCAGAATACTCCTGAAATGTAGAATGATGACGATGATAATAATCCAGCAATTAACAATACTGACTACCTTGTAAAAGATAAGGCAACTAATTTAGATAGTGAAATAATTAGTCAACACAACGATAAAACTAAAGGTAGCAATAGTTATACAACTGACAACTCACTAGACAATGCAATCAATGTTTTTAAGGCTAATGGTGACCACATTGAAGATAACATAAATCCATGATGCAGGCGAAAGGCACGCGATCTGTGTCAAATGCAGTATTATCTCTACAAACTACTTTGGTATATACGTCATTACTTAAAATAAGCGTTGCATTTACGACAAAGAATTTAGATTTTCTGCAGCATTGTATAATGTTACTTTAGTATGTACTCAGCCATTGTACTTACATAATATGTTAAAAAATATAAAAAATATATTGCACTAAATTGCTGAGGAACAACACATTCTCTTCAAATATTGTTGTAAGCTGACGTATTTATTAGTAAGGTCCTAATTTTGTACAAAATAGTTGTTTTTTTTTTTTATAAACAATACTATTTAAGAAAAAAGCCTTAAGAAAAAATTGTCTATGTCGCTAGACCTCTCAGAAGCCCAGATTTCTAAGCAGTAAAGAATGAAGATGAATTTACTATAAGTACTAACGGACATAAAACGAGACAACGATTCCAATCAGAAATAGTCGTATCCATAGCACACATAATTGAAGCGCGGGTCGAATAAAACATTCAGCCAGCAGCGATAAGGTTTCAAAAACATCCACTAGATAACTTGACTTCTTGTCTAGACGGTATAAATTTACCACTCGAAAAGGAAAGTATAGAGTAAAAAACGACACTAAAAAACCCCATAAGCCACTTTAAAAGGTCCCAAAAGCGAATAAACGTATAAAGTTGTGCATTTAAAAGACTCCCCAGATTAAACAAGGCTCAAGTGATGAGCGACGAGGAGCTTTTAGTGATATTAATACTTTGAAAGGTT
>SJJU01009273.1:0-23809 GCA_012932125.1 Conopomorpha cramerella | reverse complement strand
GGTAGCCTTGGTGAAGAGTATTAAATTTGTAACATCTACTATAACATTTTGGTAATGCAATAAAGATATTGCGTATTGAGTTCATTGGGAACAAACATCATGACACTTGATTTTTATATATTAAGATTATTTTCGCATCGGTAACATATATTGCATCACGTATGTAATATTGTTGTTTTAGCAAACCGCTCAGTGAGCCCTACGTGGGACTCGCCAGCTGACCTCGGCTTTGACTTCGATTACGCCGATGAACAGCAAGAGGATGACGACACGAGCGCTGACGATTCTGTGAGTTTTGTTTTCTGGTTTTAATTGTTAAAATATTTTTTTTTCTGACACCGAAATCGAATAGAATTCGAAAGCGATCACGCTAAGTTATGCAAGACGTATATCGACGATGTCTAGAATGAAGGTGGCATTAAAAGTTCTAGCAGATCCGTTAGCTCTGCCTACCCCTATGAGAGACAGGCATCACGCATATTATACATACACATTTGAAATACTATCATCTTAATGTAAAATGTATGTACGTATTGTTTATTTTGACTATTTACAGAGGTACCGTGTGATTTAGTAATTCAGTGAATGAAATTATTATTATTAAAACATTATTCTGTACCATTAGATATTATATGCCTACCCCGCTTTGGGATTAAAAGGCGTGAAGTGTATTTATTTATTTTATTTTATTATTATACTTGCTGTCCCAGCAAACACTTGTTTTGCCTTTGTACCTCGTGTATTGGGAGAAACACAACTGGTAGATGCATAAAAAACAGATAGTAGCCGATTCTCAGGCCCACTGAATACGCATATAAAATTTGGTAAAAATCGGTAAAGCCGTTTCGGAGGAGCACGGTAACTAACAATGTGATATGGAAATTGTACGTATATATACATAAGATGCATATACGAGATAACACATAAAATATAAAAGTAGGTAGGAAGGCTCTCAAACATTGAAAATCTCTTAAGTTTAAAATTTATTATGTGTGGATTACATAATAAATTTTATGTGTTTTCTCGAGTATACGAAGCTTGTGCGGATATTTATTTGTACCCACGTATTTTAAGCATATCGACGAAGCCTGTGGCGGATAGCATTCTGTTTCAATGTTTATCTTAACATTTTTCAATGAATTAAATAAAGTTATAATGTTAAGCAGCGATATCATCACATCGCTGCTTAACATCAGGCAGGATGGTGGTCAAACGCTTGTTCATAGTGATTAAAAAAAGTTGAAATAGACAAAAAAAGATATAAAGACAAAAAAAAAGATGCATATTTCAACTATGATTCCAAACCCAACAGGACGAAGACGCCATGCTCCAATACAAGCTGTGCACGTTCACGGTCACCCAGCGTGAGTTCATGAACCAGCACTGGTACCACTGCCACACGTGCAAGATGGTGGACGGCGTGGGCGTGTGCTCGGTGTGCGCGCGCGTCTGTCACCGCACTCACGACGTCTCCTACGCCAAGTTTGGCAACTTCTTTTGCGACTGCGGCGCTAAACCCGACTCTAGGTTAGTTGATGTGCATTTTAATAATAACTCACCATCCAGTAAGCAGTCATTCTTAACACCCACCGAGCAACCAGGACCTTCACACACACACACACACTCAGTCATCAAATATTCATAAGTAAAGAGAGACACATAAGTTAAGTACAATCAAATATTATTGGCTTGGCTAGAAGCCCAATATAGCGTCCGGCCTAAAACCTTGTATCTCTAAAACGAAAATAATAATAATAATATCTTTATTTCTCAGACAACACGAGTCCAAATGTTTAGTAGGTACAAAATATAAACATGATTTAAAAACTTTATAGCTTAAATATAGCTTAAAATTGATATACTTTGATAAACATTAATTAAAAACGACAAGAAATAAATAACTAAAAATAATAATACTTAATAACTTTAAATTTAAAAAAAAATACACACATCAAAAGTGTCTAGGGATCAAGAACATTTTAGCTCTAAAAAATCTAATTTATTTAAATCTAATCTAATCTTCTGGATTGGTCTCCAACCTAATTCCCTATGCCTGTATCAATGACTTAGCACCCCATTTTGAATAAATTATGAATGAATTCAGTTTTTGTAAAATATATTCTTGATTGCAATCTTCTAAAATGTACTTGATCCCTAGACACTTGATGTGTGTAATTTTGGGCTGTCTTTGGAAATACTGTGTGTTTTTGGAATCATCTTTTTTAAGGTATCAACTGCAAGAAATTATTTTGTCAATGTGGTCATGACTTTTTTATTATTATCACAAAATTTAGTGTAGGAAATACTAGGTAAAGGCTTGCCAATTGCTATTGCCCTTAACCGCTCAAAAAGGAGACAAAGTGTAAAATCACTACTATTTTTTGCTGCCAAACACTTTGCTGTTTCTGTATGATTAAACATTTGTGACTTAAACCGACGTCAGCCCCGTGGAAGCAAAATCATTAAGTTATTGGAGTCAAATTATGATTGTATCAAAACTTCATTTCTATTCGGAGTGAAACCAGTATTCATCTACTTGTTAAAACAACCATAAACGAAGTGTAACAAGCTCGTTCCCCACGCCAGTTGCCAAGCGCTAGTGAAGCGCACAGCGGTGGTGGGTCCCCGCGGTGCGGAGGAAACGGCCCCGGCGCCGTCGCTGCGTCGCCGCGTGTCCAGCCCTACACCGCCCGCGCCGCTCTCGCTGGCACGACGCGCCGCCATGGCTGAGAATGTTCAAGGTGGGTTTATTCTTCGTACGAAGGTTCCTTTGCACTATTTCACACTGTTACCCAATGACTATTCAGTAAAAATGTGGAGTACATTTATTAGTAGAACATTTTTACGTAGTATTATATTTTTGCCTCGAGGAGTAAATTAAATTCAAGCTGGTATTCAGTGGACAAGTATGGGGTGATGATGATGATCCAGCATCCGTCGTGTAAACTAATAATGGTATTCTTTTTTCATAGAATTGCATGGCGGTTTGTTGCTTTCAATTAACGTTTTTGAATACATTCAAAAGGTACATGTGTCGAGCTATCTAAGCCATATATTCTGTTGTAATTTTTTTTTCTTTTATTTTTGCCGTGTGCGGCGTGAACAAATATTTTTTAGTACTTAAATGATGTACCTATTCTGATTCACAATTTCGGTGGTAGTTCGATAAAGATGGGCTTTGTCAAAGCTAAATACAAAATGTCAACCAGCACCGAAGACTCACAACTTAATTGAATATAAAAGCAATGATGTGATCCACATAATTATATTTGAGCAGGAGCCCGCGCGTTCCTGATGTCGTACCCCGGGTGGGTGGCGTGCCTGAACAAGGTGCGGTGCCTGCTGGGCGCGCTGGGCGGCTGCGCGGTGGCGGCGTGCGAGCGCAGCGCGGCCGTGGGCGCGCACCAGCGCGCGCAGCGTGCGCTCGCGCAGCTGCACCTCGGCGAGCGGCGCGTCACGCTCACTGACAACCTCATGCTGCCTACCCTTGGTACTCACTCTACTGCTCTATATTCACTCTGCTCTTCTAATACGTGCTTGATAAATAGCCAAAATTAAGTTTTGGAATATTTGCAAAGATTGTAAATATATCTGATCGTCGTAATTATTGATGAAGTGCTGAAAAATCTCAACCTGTGTTTTAGTAAAATAATCATCAATTTGAAATGAGATATTTTATGGACTTCAGAATTTTTTTTGTCAAGAAAATATTTTAGCAAAATGAATAAAACTTGCAAGAAATGTCCCGAGTATATCCACTTACGTCGACCATACGTAACAGGTGTAAAGTGTCTAGTGATTTACAATTCACCACAAAACCTCCCCTGTTGTATCCGACACATACCAACTGTATCCGACACCGGCAGGCTCGCAAGAGGGCGCGTTCGAGAACGTGCGCATGTCGTACACGGGCGAGAACGGGCAGACCATCCGGCAGCTGATGACGGCCCACAAGCTGCGCCGCGTCGCCATGTGCTGCCTCGCCTCGCCGCACGGCCGCCGGCAGCACCTCGCCGTCTCGCACGAGAGAGGTCACTTGCATACATATTATACTCATTACTACATGTAACAGTAGGCAGAGATTACAGATCTCCATTTGTCACGGTCCTGACATACCCCTTTCGCTTCATCTACATTCATACATCTTTTCATACATGACCTCCGGTTTCGAGTACTTTTCACGCCACCTTCCGCCAAAATACATAATCCACATATATAAAACTCAAAGTCTTGACTGATTCATTCATCACTGACTCATCAACGCCCGAAAGCTGAAATTTTGCATAAGGCGTAATTTAGTATTACGCCTTATGCAAAATTTTGCATAAGACGTTATTTAGTAGGGGTTTTTATAAAAAAAAGAAGTTAATTACAAACTTGGTAGTAGTATTTTTTATTTGAAATTCATAGGCGCTAATAAAATCACAGAGTGTCCACTATTTATACATATAAGGATATTACCCTATTTATATAAATTATAGCTTCACAATCCACTTACTATAAAGTGTTTCTCTAACAAACATACAGCTCCTTGCATGCTACTTTAATGGTTAAGCAACATAGCAATAACGACAGGCCCATTAAATACGCAGGCAAGATCACCGTGCTCCAACTATCAGCGCTACTGAAGCAAGCTGATTCGTCCAAGCACAAGTTAACACTCACGCGGCTATCGACGGCACCCATACCGTTCACGGTGCTCAGTCTCAGCGGCAACGCAGCCAACGAGGACCTGCTGGCCGTTTGCGGGTTGAAGGAGTGTCATGTTCTGACTTTTAATGCTGCTGGTGAGTTAATCGTAAATAGATTTATAACGCTCTTTTTCAGAGCCTATGTACGCAACTCAACGCTCTTACGATGAAGGACAACATCGTGATGAAACCCGCACACCACAAGTTGTGTGAACCCTATAACGGCGATGGGCTCACCCCCTGTCACGTTGGGTTAAATACGCTTGGTGAACCGTGGGTACTTGTTTTAGCAAGTGCCTCTGTCTACCCCTCTTTGGGATTAAAGGCGTGAAGTGTAATTTTTTTTTAAGATTTATAACTACTAGGTAATGCTAGGAAAAGCTAAATCTCGTGGCAGTGGCAGCACTGTCGCTAGTGCTGTCATTTAAGTGTCGATGATCCTGTCACTTTGTGTCAGTTGCGGTGACGATCCAGTAAATGCATTTGCCAGGTCTAATCCGACAATTTTTACTTGTCAATTTCTGGGTTAGATTTTTCTAATTGTTAATTTTCTTTGTTTTGTAATTGTTTATGTACATGTACGTGTCAAATGTAAATAAATAAATACAAGTAGTGATATGAACATCCTACGTCTAAGACGCAAAATCACTTCACAGCTCGCCTTTGCCTCTGCTCTTCCCATTAAAAAACTATAACTCTTACTTATGTATGGAAATTGTAGGATTGAAATAGTTACTGAGTATTATCATACACACACGTCGTTTTAAGAAGTCTTTGCCGTTGCCTTATTTCCTCGTAGTAGGATTTATTTTTATTGCACTCGAGACAATGGGGAATTTTCTTTGAAGTTTTTCTGACAGATTTTCGGGCTAAGAACTGTCATTACTGTCAAACTTTGTTTGGAAAGTATGACAGTAATGACAGTTCTTAGCTCAAACTTTGTTTGGAAAGTATGACATTAATGACAGTTCTTAGCTCAAACTTTGGAAAGTTTGACAGTAATGACAGTTCTTAGCTCAAACTTTGTTTGGAAAGTATAGCAGTACCTAATGACAGTTTGTAGCCCGAAAAAATGTCAAAGAAATTCCCCATTGTGTACCAATGAATTTGACACCTGTCATATACAGATACATACAAGATAAACTAATTATATCACAGGTGCGGTTGCCGACCACCTCGTGGTGACGACTGGCCTGGAGGCCAACAACTACATCATCAAATCGATATGGCTGCCGTTCTCGCAAGTACACCTCGCTCTCGTCACGTCGGACTTCGTCAAGATATTCGACCTCAGCAAGGACTTGAACAATCCAGTGCATCACTTCATATTGCCTAGCGGGAAGGTAGTGCATTGTGCTTAAGTTGTTGGGTTGTGCTTTGTTTGTGGATAAATTCGATTCGAATGAAAAATCTGAATACAGATGGCCAGTACGCTTGGTACGGTCGGCCAAGAAAATCAGTCTATCAGTTTTGATGACATTTCTTGTGTCACTAAAACATCAATAAGGTAGAGTTGGTATATTGTGACAAGTGAACAATGAACCTTAATGTCTAATGACATTCATATGAGTTTCAACCTTAGGGTGGTAGAGCAGATCCTTGGCCGACTGTACATTTAGGTTAGGTGAACTTGTAGCAACATATTTTTGCTTGATTAGGTTAGACACGCGCAACTAGTGCCATTACTCCGTCAGTTATCTTTACTTAAGTACGGTAGTTACTTCGCATAAAACATTATTAGATCAGGCAGGATAGTGGTCAAACGCTTGTTCACTGTGTTTAAAAAAAACTGTTTCGACGACAAACATAATATTATTTATGTTAGATCATAAATAAATATTATTCATTGTTCTATTAATAGAACGAAACATACAGGACTATTATACTACTAGGCTATTCCACCTTTTTTTAAAACACTATTACAAGCGTTTGACCACCAGCCTTTCTATTGTATCAGAGTAATAGTATAGCCGTATGTTGTCGGAAAATAGAATACATGTGTCATTACCCCAGCTTAACTTTTCCCGTCATGGGTGTCGTAAGAGGCGACCGAGGGATCTCTCCAGACGACGGACACCATAGTTCTCTGTGTGTTAAACCACAACACCACTGCGATCGCCAACCAGCCTGCAAAGCATGCCGATTATCGGCATTTCCCCCCCCCCCCCCAAATTATCACCCTCGTCCAACAGTGCACGTCATGTGGCTGATGATAAATAAAATACAGTAATATGTAAAGTTCCATTTCCGACGGGCCCGTTGCTGTAGTAGTCAGCATTCCTGCCCCTATTAGGGTCGTAGGTTCGATTCCCATCACTGACAGGTATATAGGTGATGAGCTTTTAAGCACTTGTCGGATAAAAATACGTATAACGTATAATAAAAATAATGTATTTAAGTAAGTATAATTATTTCGTTGTCTGAATGGGGAATTTTCTTTGACGTTTTTCTGACAGATTTTCGGGCGGAGAACTGTCATTACTGTCAAACTTTCCAAACAAAGTTTGACAGTATTCATAGTAAATCTGTCAGAAAAACGTCAAAGAAAATTCCCCATTCCATAATACTTGTGCTTTAGCTACTTAACATGGGATGAAGACAATGTGTGCGTTGTTGTAAAATATTTATTTATTCCATTTGCCCCGTATATAAGTATCCCCCTTGCCCCAGGTCCGCGACGTGACGTTCGTGAAGCAGGACGGCACCACGCACATGCTGTGCATGAGCTCGGCCGGACACATCTACACCCAGCCGCTGTGCGACGAGGCGCGCGCCGACCGCGGGGCTTTCTACGTCACTAATACGCTCGAGCTGCTTAATGTGGCTCTGCAGGTACGTCTAGCGGAGAAAACGTGACGTACTTACCGTTACAGAGGGCTGTTAACTTTTCGAGGAAACGCTGATGGGGAGAATATGCAGGTGTCGTTGCGTACGCTTGTCCTATATAAACCAACCAGTGGACGCCCCGCGATTTCATTCGCTTAGTTTAGCAGTACCTGCATCCCAATTTTGAAGAGTCTAACTATATTTTTCATACAAAAGAATTTTCCCGTTCTCATGGAAATTTCAGGAATTCCTTTCTTAGTGCATCCCTATGGTAGCCAAGCTACGTCCATACCAAATTTCGACTGTCTACGTTTCGCTGTTTGGGCTGTGCGTTGATATGTCAGTCAGTCAGTCAGAGTCAGCTTTTCCTTTTATATATTTTAAAATTGCATTGATGCAATTTGGCAAATGAACTCGGGGACAGTGTATTAAATCAATCGTGTTTTTTTTTAAGTCGGGCGAAACTAGCGCCATTAGTTCACGAGATTTCCTTCCTGTTTGACAACTAGAAAACTGAAAGAAACTCATAAAAATGCTTTACTGTGTAATGCTCAGTTACATTTCACATCTATAATAGGAAGAACTTCAATGTTTTATTTCTGGTACTAATACTTGTCAACGACCTTGTTTAGGAAGTTAGTAAAAGCACAAGATAATCAATATTTAATTAATTTACTAAATGTTTCCACCATGTTAAGAAATAACATACAAATTTGTTGCAGGACGTGGCTGGCCTGGTCGGTGGCGGAGGAATATCAATTTACTACTCGCATACTCTTAAATTGCTATTCTTCTCTTACGCGCAAGGAAAGAGCTTCTTTGCGCCTTTAACTTCGGTCGAAGAGAGTTTGAAAAGTGAGTTTTTTTTTCCTTACTTTGTGAATTAAAATTGTAGGTTAGTTTTAGTAGATTACGGTGCTGACTGTTTTTATATATTTACAATGACTGTTCGATGAATAAACATGTAACTGTGTACGTATAATAATTTAGAAGCAATGTTAGCAAAGAAGAAAACGAAGTTTATCATCTGGCGGTTAACCAATCAATTAACTCAACTATCTCATTAAAACGTTTTAGATACTGAACCTAATAAAGGACCCTTTCGTTAAAGAAACTATTATTTCACTAATTGTTAACCATTTATGCATAGAAGAATCTACCGTAAACCTACCCGTCCATTAGTGAATGGCGTTCATATGGCACTGTAAAAGTTAACGCACAAAATGAATTCCCACCAGACATATCCCTAATAACGATACCGTCGTCGTCGGCGAGCGGCAAGGAGGGCGGCGGCGGCGGCGGCGGCGGACGCGGCAAGCAGAGCGGCGCGCAGGCGCTGTGCCAGTGGGCCGAGGTGTCCGGCCATCCGGGCCTCGTCACCTGCGTCACGCACATCTCCAACACGCCCGTCGCGCTCGCGCTCACGCCCACTGAGACTCTTGCGCATGAGATTAAGGTACGAAAAGATGGACGATGCACGTAGATGGCGCTTCGTATGTTTGACACGTTTGTAAATGTGATAATTTAGGCCAATAATTGTGTTTATCGATTTACCGGTAATGCTTTTTGGGTCGAACCAAAGTTATGCCATTAGTTTGCACGTTTCTATTTTTATTAAATAGATGATGAAAGTCTGTAAAAAAATCTAAAACTGTCTTTGATATTTCAGCTTTCATTTATGATTTGGACAGTATGTATGTGTGCTTTTTAAATCATAGTGAAAAAAAATTATAAATTGGTACCATTTTCACAACGACATAAATGCCACGCTCCTTTTGACCCCCTCAACACGAACTTTTGTCTCAAACAAACTGTACAATCCCCAGCTGGTACCAGCCAAAGCGAAGATCACGGACATGGTGGCGGTGCGTCACTACGTGAGCGGCAGCGGCAGCGGCGGCGCCGGCGGCGAGCAGAAGACCACGCTGATCCTGCTGTGCGAGGACGGCAGTCTGCGCATGTACGCCGCCAACCCGCAGCTCACCGGCTACTGGATATCCGGCGCCGTGCACCCCGCGCACCCGCCCCGCACCAGGAAGACCAGGCCCGCGCAGGCCAGGACTAAGCACCAGGTTAGTGCTGGATGGGTTACTCGGGGATAAGTGATGGGATCTTAGTATTTGGACGTTTTTCTAAATCTCTAAAGACTATGAACTTGTCCCGTGGACATATTAATTTTTGTCCCTTGTATTTTCAATCTAAGTTACGTGATGTATATAAAGTTTGCATTCATCTTGTATTAGAATAGATCGATAGACTGCTGAACAGGATCGAGTGAATTTCTTTAGGGAAATATTGAGAAAAACTTGTACCAATCACTACGGAACTACTACTGGACTATTGAGCCTTCATAATAAAAATTTACCTCAAAGCAGGCGGTTACTAAGTCGAACTCAAGCGGCGGCCCTCAGTTCCCCATCGACTTCTTCGAGCACTGCGTCGCCATGACCGACGTGGAGTTCGGCGGTAACGACCTGCTTCAAGTCTACAACACTGCACAGATTAAACACAGGCTTAACACTACCGGTAAGTTATGAACATATTTTCGAATATTTCATCTGTGTTGTATAATTAATCATTTAAACTTCTTTTTGGACCCATGTCCTGGCAAGACCTTTGAAAAAATTGGGGATCTTTCATATAATTTGACTATTGCAACTTGGCGTCTAGGCTAGAAGTGACGTAGTAGGGAAGAAAACGCTAAACTCAATGCAGATGTCGCTCCTTACGCTTAACCCATATATACCAATGAAAGTAAGACATGAAAGTTCTTTTCACAGACTGATCTTGTTATGACAATCCATTAACCAATCGTGCGTTTTTGGGTTAGGTGAAACTAGCGCCATTATTTCCATACGTTTTTTCATGTTTCCATAGTTCCAATAATTTCCCATTAGACATGCATTAAACAATCACTTGTGAGTTTATGTTATGTAAAATATAACAATGAGAGGTTTTCCGATAGCTTCAAATATGTCAAAAGTAGTTCCAAAAAATCTCACAGATGGCGCTAATCAGACCTTAAGGAGGAGAAACTCATTTTAGAATTGTCAACAAAAATAAAAATATGAAATGACAACCCTGTCTAGGCAGTGCCATCTATTGACATTTCTTAGAACTGTAATAAGCCACCTATCAGAAAACCTCCACTTGCCAATTCATAATTGTACAAAATATACGCAGGTTTGTACGTGGTGTCGACGAAACTGCGCGGGTTCACGATGGAGGTGACCAACTCTGATCCCAACATGGTGATCTGCGGAATCCGCGTGCTGTTGGGCAGCCAAGATGTGGCTAGGACACCCTCTTATGTTGCTGTGAGTGTTATTTTTAGTTGGTGTAACTTGTGTTAGAGGGAGAGGTAGCCAAAACTTTTGAAAATAAATATCAGAAATAGGTCTTCTCGCGGATTCGACAGGGATTATGAAGTCAAATGTAAGGTTTCCTTAGTTCACCGTAATAGCATCCATTTCGATTGCACATCGCGCTGAATGTATAGATTTTTCATTTAGACAGAGATAGAGTAACGACAAAGAGAGTAAGACGTGTACATATTGTTATCAATATTTCCTCAAAATGTTTAGGTGTACGGACGTCTAGTACCAACAATAGTGCTGCGGAATCGCTGGTTCGACATCCCTCTGACTCGGGAGGAGTCGCTGCAGTCCGACAAGAAGTTGTTGATCAACTTCGGCCACTCGCAGGACCCCGATGGCATCACCATGGTCGACTCTGTCAAGGTAAGAATGAATACGTAACGGATGTGTGTGATGAACTGTAGGTACAGTTTATTATCTTTTAGAATAAACTTGACAAGCCACAATGTTACTGTTCTATCTTACTCATTTATTAAGTTACAAGAGAAGAATAGAAGTATGAAATCCCAATTTGTAAACTTTGGGCATATGGAGAGAATGGATGAAAGTCGATTGACGAAAGAGATTTATATGGGTGATGTAATGGGCCGGGTGAGTAGAGGTCGCCCCAGAAGGACATACATTGACCAGATTAGTGATGTCCTGGCGGAAGGTGGCGTGAAAAGTACTCGAAACCGGAGGTCATGTATGAAAAGGTGTATGAATGTAGATGAAGCGAAAGGGGTATGTTAGGATCGTGACAAATGGAGATCTGTAGTCTCTGCCTACCCCTCTGGGAGACAGGCGTGAAGTGTATGTATGTATGTACTCTAAAAGTTAGTAAACTGTGTATTTGTATCACTAATGTCATGTATGTCAATTGTTTATAGATTTATGGAAAGAACAAGGAACAATTCGGCTGGCCCGAAGAAAACGAAGATCCCTCGTCGTGCCCTTCATCGAGCAAAGTGGCTCAAGTGAGTCGTTATTTCTTTTCTTAAAATTTTTTTAGTCGCATCAGACAAGTTTGCTTTAGTTTCTTATTATGTTACAGTGCTGATATAGATTTAGTTCATTCCCTTATTTAAATCTACTTTATACCTGACATGACATTGTGAATAAGTAAGTTAATTTGCGTATTAACGGTATGTGCACTTAATATACTTGATTGTAAATAAAGAATTCCCTCCCTTCCTTGTGTCAAATATCATGAACAAGTCCACTACCACTGAAACTCTACCGTCTTCCGCCATTTCCATGTTTAACCACCCTATTGTCTCTATTAATAATCATGTACAGGCGTCGTCCCTTAAACATTACACGATAGTTTAAAAGCCCTCAATGTGTCCGAGAGGATTTATACATTACTCCAAAAAGCTGTAATACTGAATACTTTCCGCATTGTACGAAAACCCATAAAGGGTTAGGATCATGAACTATAGATTATGTTATGTATGTATGCATCTTGGGTAGGTAAGTTATTCTAATGCACTTGGCGTAAGCCCGTGCCAAAGAACCTCTTAAAGAGAGAAAAAGTAAACGAATAATAATATTTATTTATCAAAAGAAGAATGTACAAGAGCTTACTACAGTAAAACACCAAGGAAGAATATAATATTATCTTCAGAGCAGCTGATATATTGTGTTGGTATAACACCTCTGTGTGACGAGTTAAGTTCCGTCATATATGAATTAGGTTCATCATCAGCCCATACTTGTCCACTGCTGGACATAGCCCTCTCCAATTACAATGATTGAATTAGGTTACCTAGAAGAAATCGCTCTGAGCGATAAGATCGCCATTTGCAATGTTACCATTGTTAGTTTAACATTTTGTAATGTAGAGTGTGCAATAAAGAGTTGATGAATACCCCCGTCCGTGCGTCAGGAGTGCGAGTCGTCTGGGGGCGCGCCGGCGCCGCACGCGCTGGAGCGCGTGGCGTGCGCGGCGCTGGAGGCGCTGGAGCTGGGCGCCGGCATCAGCGTGGCGGGCGCGGCGCCGCCGCCGGGCGGGCTGGACGCGGGCGCGGAGGCGGCGCGCCGCCTGCTGTGCGCGCCCGCCGGCCCGCTGCTGCACGCGCGCGTGCAGGCGCTGCTGCGCGCCGTGCACGGGAACAACTACCACCAGGCCAAGGTACCGCCGCGCCGCCACCGCGCGCATTCACTCGTTCATGCAAGTCGCACTTTGTTTATATTATGCGTATATTTGTTCTGACTTTTTGTGTACCACTGTTAGTATTCTTAAGCTACGTGACCTGAGAAATACTAACAATTATATCCGTCCCACTTTCTTTTTTTGAAGTGAAACTTTTTTATCGGCGTTGGAAAAAAAATACCGTCACATTTTTCGGTTACGCGTCACATTTTTTCCGTTACGCGCCATCTTTTTTTAAATTTAAGATAACCTCAGTTTCTGATTGTAACTATCGGTCAATGTATAAAAGTTAAAGTGAAATAATTGTATTATTTTTATTCATGTCTATAATAATAAAATCCTTTTGTTTAAACTTTATCTAATTTAACTTTATTTAACCAATTTCTGGAAAGTTGCATGTAGATCATTTTGCGAAAATAAGGCCATTTTTTGTAGTCTTTATTAGGTCCTACTGTTGGCCATTTTTTCAAGTAAGACCAGTTGAATAACCCTAGGCTAAGGCCTCCCACATTCACTCCACTCATCCCTGTTTTGGGCCACCTCGCGCCAACCCGGCAGGTGTCGCTCCAAGTCCATTCCACTGGAAGACTACAATATATCCGATGTTAACATACGTACCTAAATATAGCTTAACCCTTACCTTGTTGACATACGTACCTAAATATAGCTTAACCCTTACCTGCATAGTGATGTAATACTACATCAGTATAATTTTCCTCGATTTTTTTTCCTAGTCGTCCCATCTACAGAATTTTTATTCTAAATTATTGTCAAAGGTACAACTAATACGTATGAACGCATTATTTGACTTTAGACCACTTTTAATTGTTTATTTTTTTCCCATGATGCAGGCCACATAATTTAAGAAGGATAGGTTTTTATTCAGACAAAAAAAAACACGCAGTTAAAGGTTAATGTTTAACACGTTATTCCCAGGACCAAGCGATCCTGGAGTACGTGTGCAACACATTGCGGGAGCTGCGCGACACGAGCGACGCGCGCAACATGGACCCGGAGGCGTTCTTCAGGGCGTGCTTGTTGGCGCGCGGCGTGGCCGTCTCGCGCCCGCACAACCTCGTGCGCATGGCCGGCCGACCGCCCACCAAGCCTGCTGACGGTGACTACTGTGCTTTAATTTACTTGTTAACCTATCAACCATAAATACACCTCTATGTACCACGACTTTTACGACAAGGTAGGCAGTAATCCTCAAGGATTGACACCCTATGTATAGGTAACTTGTCTTTACGAAACATAGGTAGGTACCTACTAGTGGCGAAGCTAGGGGGTAAGCCGGTAGTACAAGACAAGCCTATGCCAGGTACATTAATAAATATTTTCAAGGAAATTAAGTAGCGTAGGGACTTATTATAGGTCAAATAAGTAAGACAAATAAAAAAAAATCTATAAGTTTTTGTGCAGATAACGATGGAGGCATTTGTCCAGCAGTGGACATCCCTTGACAGATATCAATAGATGATGGTATTATAATCAACTGATTTTAAAGCACTGATGGTTATAGAAACCTCAACGCTGGTGATTGGGCGGTAAACTTCGTCGTTGGTACAGATATTAATGGCGAGCTCCGGTAAATTTTAAGGAAGATGAAGTAACAGCAGAATATTAATTTTCAACCGAAACCGTTGAAATATTAATCTCGCGAACAAGCAGGCTTCTTACAGGCGAACTTTCAAATATATAGGTACTTCACGCCTTTTAATCCCAAAGCGGGATACGCAAAGGCACTTGCTAAAGCAAATGCCCACGACTCACCAAGCGTATTTAACCCAACGTGACAGGGGGTGATCCCATCGCCGTTATAGGGTTCACACACCTTGCGGTGTGCGGGTCGTCCTTCACTGTACGACCGTTGCGTTGCGTACATAGGATCTGAAAAAGAGTCCCATTGGTACACTGTACCACAGACGCTTGATCACTTTCAGTTCAACCCTAAGTGAATAACTAATTGTGCATGTGGTTGTGTCAGGCGAGTGGTCGTCACTGTGGACGAGCAGTCCCGCGGCGGAGAGGGGCGCCGAGGGGGCGGAGGAGGGGTCGGAGCACCTGGTGGTGCTGTGCGTGCGCGTGCTGGAGCGGCTGGCGCGGTGCGGCGCGGCGGCGGCGGGCGGCGCGGCGGGCGTGGTGCAGTGCGGCCTGCGCCACGCCGACCTCACGCTGCACGCGCTCGCCGACCTGCTGCACGCCACCATGATGCACGGCGACCAGGCCCAGGTCTCTACTCTCCGACCACGTGCCGCTCATTACGATCTATTTGACGCCGTCAGCGCTCAAGTGGACAAACCCTAGACCAATAAATATCGACATATAGGAGTTTTTAGAATAATGAGTTTGACTTTTGTGTGTAGATATTTTATGGAAGCGTATTACTTACTGTCCAAATGGTTAATTTTTGTAATTCAAATTCCGGATTCTTTAACATTAATGATTTTATTCTAACATGTTTTTAGTAAATTTACGAAGTACTTAAGTAGGAATATTAAAAAAATGTGGCTTAGGCTACATTTTTAATATCCATAGACTCACTTGTACAACGGTAATACTTCATGGAGATTGACCCCTTATAAATAAAAAACTTATGAAAGAAAAAGTTTATCAACTTAGACAAGTTTCGTCGTATTTAGTATTAAAAAAAACATTTGCACACCTTTAACAGCGGCACTGTAACACAACAACAATATACATTTTGTAGCCTTAATAGTAAATGGTTGACGTAGTGTCAGTGGCATGTATACTATTGCAGAAAGGAATGTCTATCTTTGTTCTCTTTTGTGATTTTTGTACCAAATACCCTACCCCTACCCGTTTGTACCCGGTACGTTTATCAATGCAAACACTTTAGCTAATATCTTACATTCATAGATCGAATTCGGCAACCAAGTATACCTGTACCTGCTACTGAATGAAGACCAGAACATCAGCTTCGGCACTAAAGCGGCTCTGATGAGGGTGCTCCGTCCCAGAGTCAAGAGGCGACGCGTTTACATACCGTCTCCGCCTACCACACCCGGTAATTATATAACCCTCGATGTACTTTTGGTATTATGAAAAAATTAAATAAGTGATTGAACATGATTTTCTTTGCAGTTTGACATTTCTGTAGTTATTGAGCTCGAACTGTATACGTATCATTTTCCTCTGACAAGAAAATCCGTCACTAGTAATCTGTCAAGTTATTAGTAAGCAAGTTATTCTGTCTTTTTAAGCGACTTCAAAAAGAGTTTTTAATGTTTGTTCGCGGATAACTTCGTCGTTTATGAAACAATATTGATGTTTTTTTTTTGTTGTAAAGAAAGTCCCATAATAAAGAAGTCAGGATTTCATGATGGCAAACCCGATATATCGAGAGGAACTTGTAAAGATTGTATACCCGGGCGACTAGTACTTTATGAAGTTGGTTGCTTTTTCATCGAAATGATTTTTAACTTTGCACACGCAAACAGGACAATATAAACTGGTTGACATTTGCTCGTCTGTGCTGTGCCTTAGCATGTAAAAACAAAAAAAAAAGTTGTGTGGTTTTACAAAACCACGGTAAAAGTGATACTTTTTTCACATTATAGACATTTAACTAAAAATTTTCGGAATAATATTTCATTAAAGGTATAAAAACCACATTATCAATCTTAATTTTATACTTGGAAAATGGGAGGTTTTCTGACAGGTAACTTATTGCAGTTCTAAGAAATATCCATAGATGGCACTACCTAAGCAAGGTTGTCATTTCATAGTTTTATTTTCTTATGACAATTCAATGTCAATGAGTGTCTCCTTAAGATCATGTCTGATTAACGCCACCCGTGAAATGTTTTGGTACTACTTTTGACATATTTCAAGCTGTCAGAAAACCTTACATTGGAATGACAATTGTAAATGATAAAAGTAGGCTAAGTCTCCAACTAATATTTTTATTGAACTCTGTGTCCTTGAATACGACATACATAATAGTGACCAATAATTTAGATTATATAGATACACATATTAAACAACTGAAAACAATATTTTTATCGTTGAGTCATTTTGATCCGATTTTTCAATTATTTCAATTCCCTACGCCGCGTCCGACCGTCACGCGACATGCAACACACAGACGAAAAAGCTTGAGACGATGTAATAAAAGTTTCACTTTAAAAATAACTGTTTTGTACAAACAGGCGAGGCCCCAGTATCGGGTCCCAGCACTAGCAGTGTGGCAGCGGAGGCGGTGGCGGCGGCGGAAGCGGAAGCGGCGGCCGAAGCGGAGGCGGGGCGAGCCTACATGGATGTGGACGAAGGCCTCGAGCCAATGGCCCTGTTGCAGCCTGATGGTGGTCAGTACCAACATGAGATGGGTAATATACAATACTTACATTTTTCAAATAAAATAAGGCTGCAATGATACACATGCAATTTGTTACATACTTTTAGAGATATTACGTATTAATATTTTAGTTTGGTGATGTTATTATGGAGTACTAGTGGACCCGACAGACGTTGTTCTGTCTAAACTATTCATATGAATATAAAATAAGTATAAACTCCAGGGTGGACGGTGTCAAGTAGTGGATGTCACTTTTTTAAATTTTCTCTACGTAAAAAACTTCTCTGGAGTAAAAAAAAATAAATACACCTCACGCCTTTAATCCCAAAGAGGGGTAGGCAGAGGCACTTGCTAAAGCAAGTACCCACGGTTCACCAAGCGTATTTAACCCAACGTGACAGGGGGTGAGCCCATCGTCGTTATAGTGTTCACACACCTTGTGGTGTGCGGGTTTCATCACAATGTTGTCCTTCACCCTACGTGCGTTGCGCTGCGTACACAGGCTCTGAAAAAGTCCCATTGGTACACGTCCAGTACCCGGACTCGAATCTGTGACCTCCCGGTTACAAGTCAAGTATCCGACCAACTGGACCACATACGCTCTTGGACCACAGACGGTCTGGACTTCCACGAATAATCCAAGACTAAAATTATCCAAATCGGTAAAGGCATTGTTGAGTTATAATATTACAACGAAAAGTGGCATTGATTTTTATATATCTCGACGTCAGAAACATAAGGTCGGATGTGTCATTGTAACAATATGACACATCCGACCACATATTCTCGACGTCAGAAGTCGAGAATATAGATCTGTTTACGAAAGAAATTAAAGAAAATAGTAGTAACAGTAATTTTAAAAGTTGAATATTCATAAATGAGACTGGACCATTTGTCACCAAGGTCTGGAAGGGTTGCTGGACATCCCCGGCGACGCAGACGACGAGACCATGGTGGAGCTGGCGATCGCTTTGTCGCTGCAGGAACAGCCCTCCCGCACTCCTAGGAGCGCCACCGCTCAACCCGACCAGTAAGTACTACTACAATATGAAATTGTAGATAGTATGTTCCCTTTTCTATGTCGCAAAACACTCATTAACCATAAGTCAGATTATGTTGTGCTATTTATGTCTGATCTATTAATTTATTCTTATTCGAATCACATAGGCTGTGATCATCAATATAATAATCGTTATCGCCATTAAACGGTTTCAATCTCGTGAATTTCACTTGTGTGGTGGGAAATCAAAATCGGCTCTTTTAATTGGTTTCGTACACTTGTCACTAGAGTATAAAGTTCATTGTAGGTGTTGGGACGGCAAAACCAACTTACGTTTGGGGCATAACAAAATGTCCTCTCCTAGTTTTAAGCATCCTATAATTTATAATGGGGAATTTTCTTTGACGTTTTTCTGACAGATTTTCGGATGGAGAACTGTCATTACTTTTATTTGTAATTTTCTTTTATTTTATTTTTTATTTGGGACAACAAACAGACTTACACATAAGTTCAATAAAACACAATGAATCACATTTAAATATTAGGCGTAAGCCCCATGACGCTATCCACATGTAAGAATTAGTGAACTTAAATAATAGTAAAGAAGAGGAGACCGGTATTAAGGGGGGGGGGGGGGGGGAGGAAGGGAAAGAGACTACTACTGTCATACTTTCCAAACGAAATTTGATAGTAATGACAGTTCTCCGCCCGAAAATCTGTCAGAAAAACGTCAAAGAAAATTCCCCATTACCTTACGCACTCAGTGTCAAGTACTGGGACATTACACGTCACATTTCCTACTTACTGCATTTTTATTCCAATCCTTTGATTCTACTTGGGTATTCTGCACTGAACCAGAAGAATTACGAACAAGCAGTAGGTAACTGTGTAATGTTTGCATGCAAGTATTAAGTTGAGTGACTGCGTACAGTTTGAAGTATACCCACCAGGTCGGACGACGAGGGCAGCACGGCGGCGACGGACGGCAGCGCGATGCGCACGTCGCCGGCGGAGGTGGAGGCGGAGGCGGCCGGCTCCGAGTCCGGCTCCGGCGCCGACAGCATCGGCGGCGTATCCGGACGCTCCTCCGCTTACGGTATGTTACGTGTCTCTCTACTCATCACTGCTTTTTAACCGACTTCTTTTAAGAAGGAGGTTCCCAATTCGTCTGTTTTTTATGTTTGTTAGCTCAGAACTTTCGCCTGGGTGAACCGATTTGTATGCTTTTTTTATTTGAAAGCTGGTGATTCCCGTTTGGTCCCATATAAATTTGGCTCAGTTCCGACAATGTCATCCATGAGAAAACCACATATACAGTGGTGGTCATTTAATTAAGAACGATTTCCATTTAAAGGAAAAAAATATGAAAATGTAACCATGGTCACTAATTTGGTACCTTTTAGAATAAACGTGACATGTTTTGAAATAGCTACATGAGTAGAGTCAACAGGGTTGGAACTAAATAAATAGGTTCTCTAGCAATTTTTATAACAATTTTATTAATTTATCGATAGTTACAAATTTCGATAGTAAAAAAGATGGACAAACAATTAAGAACGATTCTTAAAACATGCCATTATTTTTATTAAATGAAACTAAGGTTAAATTAATACATTTAGTTACACAGAATATTATCAGAAAATGCAATTTATTACAAATTTATGTTTATCTAATAATGAGTTGCGTGTCCCTTGCTTTTAATTACTGCCTTACAACGACGAGGCATTGATTCTATCAATTTCAAACATTTTTCAACAGGGGTCGAGTTATATATATATAAAAAAAAACGTCATACAGCTGTCTTAGATTGCCACACTGTCTATTTGAAACCTTTTTCTTCGCTCGCACCAAAGATGCTCTATCGGGTTCAAGTCCGGGTTGTTAGCTGGCTAGTCTAAGACAGAAACCGATTGCGAAGCGAGGAATCCCCTAACGGTGCGCGCAGTGTGTTTAGGGTCGTTATCATGCTGAAACGTCCAAAAAACAGGAAGCACGTCTTCAGCATAAGGTAGCATTGTTTCTTCTAATATATTTTTGTACTGAAATTGATCCATGTTTCCTTCTATTAACCTTACAGGTCCAACACCAAGATCGGAAAAGCACCCCCAAATTTTCACATTTCCCCCACCATGCTTTAAAGTCACTTTTGTGTACTTCGGGCCGAATGCTGTTCTTGGAGGGCGTCGTACATACCGTTTGCCATCAGAACAAACTCTATTTATCTTTGTCTCGTCAGAAAAAAAAATCACTTAAAAAATTTTTCCACTGTGATACTGTCCAGTTTTCATACCTTCTTGCAAATTGGGAGCCGAGCTTGCCTATGACACTGTTTCAACATCGGTACCTTTCTTGCTATCCTTCCGTTAATGTTCGTTTCTACCAAACGCCTTCGAATAGTGCGTGCAGAGATCGCTGAAGGGTTATTTTCTCCAAAATACTCTTTTTTCAAGTCATTAGACCCCTTAAAAGGACATTGTTTCGCTAAACGCACGATATTTCGATCGTCTCGTCGAGATGACTTTCTTTGTTTAGGCTCACGTGGAATATTTGATGTCGTTCCATACGTGTTATAATACTTCACAGCATGGAAAATCATAGTTTTGGAGCATCGCAGATGGTCGGCTATCTTTTTATAAGACCAACCCTTAACACGAAGATTGATTATCACTTCCCTTGTAGATTTGTCACAACTTTTATTTTTTCCCATTGTTTTGAATGAAATTACTTTTTTATCTTTTCGATATTTCAGCAATAAATGGCGGCAAAACTGTACAAATATTGATATAAATAGAAAAAAAATTAAGTTCCATTATCAAATGTTACAAAAAAAAACGGCATCTGTATTCGTTCTTAATTATTTGGCCAGCCAGTATGCTGAAACATTTACGATATGGTTCAATGTTATAAAATTATTAAATAAATATTTGTTTGATCGTGTAAATAAATGGGTGTAACAATAGCCTGTAATAATGTTGCAATGGAATAGAACGTTTTAGGTAAGAAAAAAACATGAAACTAGTTTTGAACCAAGTAAGTTTGATAAATAAAACGTTTTGAATAAATCGTTCTTAATTATATGGCCACCACTGTATATATGTAAAATTTTACTGGTTGAAGTAGGTATTTTTTTCTTTAAGTTATGCTATATCGAGTCGAGATACGATTCAATTCGAGAACGAATATCGGGTGTTTCTTTCAATTAGTAAACGTCACAATAAGATAGTTCCAATTCAAACGATGATTAAATTAGACAATTTTTTGTGGTGGCGAGATACGGGCAAAGCTTAATCAGTACATATACTTTCTGTTCTAACTTAATCAACATCATTAGCCCATATTTAGGAAATAGGTCTCTCAATCAATTGGATAGATGAATTTCTATTCTAACTTACTCAATACTCAACTTAGTTTATCGGTATGCGTCCCTGTCAGAAGGGATAAGGATATAGGTCCTGTCGTTAGTATAATTGTGTTACTCAGGTACTCATCTCACTCTGCTCTCGCTGAGCAGCGGCGTGACGCGATATATTGTTATTAATTCTTAAAATAGAAGTCCTAATTCTTACACCCGACGTACTTACCTATAACATACTGTGTTTAAAAAGTACCTAATTTTGTGTCTAGGCGAAATGGTATCGGCACCATCAAGCAGTGGCATGGCGCCATCCACGACAGCCGTTACACCCGTGGCTGCATCAGGTAATACATTTTTGCATAAATTTATTCCACTATGAAAATTATGTTAAAGGTTGTAGTTTGTAGTGTAGTGTCCATGCGAGCATCGTCGTTGCTATTTTTCCTTTCGAATGGTGGGGCATTGTTACATTGTGCTCAAATACTCGTTACGTGTTGGGAGCATGGCACGCTTGTAACAAGGTTTACCCCTGGCTACTCATTGTTGGGGCAGACTGATTGATAAAAAAAAATACACTTCACGTCTTTAATCCCACAGAGGCACTTGGCTTACTTTTGATTGTTAATTCATCATCATCAGCCCATACTTGTCCACCGCTGGACATAGCTGCCTCTCCAATTGTCTTTGCAATTGTTAATTTCCAGCTCTATAATTCCGTATCATAAAAATCCGTAATTTACTGTGTCAATCTCTAAAGGATATGAATAGGTTAAAGTACACTTTCATCATTTTGAGAATTCAAATCTGTATCCAGCAGGATCGAGCGTATCGCGCACGGGCAGCGGCGCGGGCGCGGGGTCTGGTGGCGCGGGTAGTGCGGGGAGCGCGGGTAGCGCGGGCAGTGCGGGTAGCGCGGGGGCGGGTGCGGGTGGTGCGGGGGGCGCGGCGGAGGCGGGCGCGCGCTCTCTGCACGCGCTGCGCGTGTCGCTGCTGAGCGCCGCGCTGGACGCGCTGCCGCGACTGCGCGACATGCCCGGCGAGAGGGCCGTGCCGCTATTGCAGGTAACTATATCAATACATAGTATAAAACAAAGTCGCTTTCCGCTGTCTGTCTGTTTGTTTGTCTTCTCTTAAAAACTAGTAACGGATTTGATGCGGTTTCTCTAATGGATAGAGTGATTTTTGAGGAAGGTTTATATGTATAATACATGCACATAATAGTAGAGAAACACTGTTATTAACGTATATTGGTAAAACAACGTTTGCCGGGTCAGCTTGTATGAAATAAAATTCTTTATTTAAAGGTTAGATGCTTAAAATATATAGCACTGTTCCCGCTATAGGTTATAACTACCTAACCACAATGACCAAAGTACACATTATGGGTCTTACCAATAAGAATGCGGTACAAATATTCCGAAGATTATATCTTTCCAGTTGTATGTGAGATACGAAGTACAGTGGATGCGAAAATGGTTACTCCGTACAAACATTTGTAGGTATAAGTAACACCGCATTTTTTTGTTAAGGAACCCGATAAAACCCGTTTAACGAATACCGCCTCCTCTGCATCTAGAAACCTATACCTAGTGTATATATAAAGCTTGAACTATTGATAGTGTTGAAGCGATGATAGTGTAAGAAGCTCTGACATTCATTCTTACTTCTATTCTGACATATCGAGGATTTTAGACACTGTACTCTGAAGACTTGCCTCTAGAAGCACAGACGTATAAAGACCGGGCATCGTAGTTTGAAATGAAGTGAGCTGACCGTGTGTGTGTGTGTGAGTCCAGGTGGTGCTGATGCTGGCGGGCGAGCTGGAGCCGTCGGTGGCGGGGCACCGCGCGCTGCTGGAGCGCCTGCTGGAGCTGGTGGTGGGCGAGCTGGACATGGGCCGCCAGGAGCCCGAGCCGCTGCACCAGCGCTCGCCGAGACGCCACACGCGGCTGCTGCTCTGTCGACTACTCAGTCAGTATACATTTTCTTCTCTCAAATGTTCAGAATTTTGTGTATGTGAACAACAGTGGCGTGCACACCATATAGGCAAAAAGACACTGTCTACCTTAGTATTTTGGTTACCCGACCTAATAATATAGTTATTGCTA
>SJJU01009272.1:0-17051 GCA_012932125.1 Conopomorpha cramerella | reverse complement strand
GAACGGTGCCGTGTACTGAAATCGGTTCCGGTAGAACATGTTCATTGAACATGACCTTGGTTTTATCCAGGTTCATCCGTAGGCCGATCCGTAGAGAAGAATCAGCTAGGTCATTCAGCATCAGTTGAAGGTCCTGCAGCGTTCCTGCCATGATGACGATGTCGTCTGCAAATCGCAAGTGAGAGATGTGTTCGCCATTGATGTTTATGCCACGTCCTTTCCAATGCAGCGTCTTGAACATATCCTCCATTGCATTTGTGAACAATTTCGGGGAAATAACATCCCTTTGTCTCACTCCTCGATGCAATGGTATGGGACGTGTCTGCTGATTTTGTACTTGGACGGACATGGTGGCAGCCTCGTAGGGCATCTTATCACTTGGATGTATCGCCAGTCAACTTGGCAACGCTGCAGAGACTCCAGAACGGACCAGATCTCAACCGAGTCAAAGGCCTTCGCATAGTCCACGAATGCTAGACACAGGGGCAGATTATATTCTTCAGTTTTTTCTATGATCTGCCGCACTGTGTGGATGTGGTCTATGGTGCCATAAACGCTCCGAAATCCAGCCTGCTCCGGAGGTTGAAATTCGTCGAGTCTTCGCGCAAGACGGTTTGTGATCACTCTTGAGAACAGCTTGTAGACGTGGCTTAGGAGAGAAATGGGTCGATAGTTCTTCAACAGGGTTTTGTCTCCCTTTTTGAAGAACAGGACGACCACACTTCTACTCCACGCCTCCGGAGTTCTTTCTTCGAAGAGGACAGCGTTAAAAAGCTTTTGGAGCTCCCTCAATATCGGTTTACCTCCAGCCTTTAATAGTTCTGTTGTAGCGCCATCCTCTCCTGGAGCTTTTCCGTTTTTGAGCTGTCTAAGAGCGATCTCAATTTCGCCAGTACTGACTTCTGGCAGGTCTTCGGGGAAGTGGCGTGTCAATGTGGCTCTAGAGTCCCCATTTTCGGGATCAGGGCGAGATGCATGCGATGCGTATAACTGGCCATAGAAGTCTTCAACCTCCGAAAGGACCGACGGCTTCGAAGTGATGACTTCTCCACTTGCTGTGGTCAACTTCGCAAGGTGGCTTCTTCCAAGAGATTGTACGAACACTTTTGACCCCCGATTCTGCTCAATCGCTCTTTCTATTGAAAGGGTATTGTAGCATCGGAGGTCGCGCCGCACGTGCTTACTAATCTCCTGGTTTAGAGCCCGCCTTGCGGTCGAAGTGACGGGTGGATTCTCACGTCGTTCCTTTATCAGCCGTAAAGTCTCCTCGGAAAGCTTTGACTTCCTGCCCTTACGCTGCATTTCACAAAATCTCGTACCCTCTTCCCTGAGGACCCGAGTCACTTTTTCGAGGTTCTTGTTCACGTCTGCTGTGGTTTCCACGGCAACGAATCGGTTCTCCAAACTTAGCTGGAAAGCTTCGGATCCCATTATTGTTTGGAGCATGGTTGGTTGGAGCCTGGCTTTCATCAGACGGACACGTTCAGCCTTAAGGTTGATATTCAGAGAGCTTCTGACTAGTCGGTGATCGCTACCGGTATTGAACCTGTTGATCACAGAGACGTCTCTGAATATGTGCTTTTTGTTCGTAATGATGAAATCGATCTCATTTTTAGTCATAGTATCGGGGCTTTGCCAGGTCCACTTCCTTTGGGGCTTTTTCTTAAACCATGAGTTCATCAGAAATAGCCCCTCTCGTTCGAAGAAGTTTACTAGCATTTGCCCCCTATGATTCCTTGTTCCAAATCCATGGGATCCTACTGCCGATTCGTTGCAATTCTGTACTCCCACTTTAGCGTTAAAGTCCCCATAACAACGCTGTAATGCGTCTTAGTAGTGGAGTGGAGGGCCTTCGATATATCATCGAACAGGCCCTCCACCTCATCGTCCGAGTGTGTCGAGGTCGGTGCATACACTTGTACCACTTTCAGGCTATACCTCTCGGTAAGTTTTATGACAAGGTATGCTACCCTGTTGGACACACTAGACACTTCCACAACGTTGTTACACAGGGACTTATTCCCAAGAAACCCAACGCCGCCTTGGGATTGTTGGTCTCCCTCGCGGAAGTACATTAGGTGGCCCGATTTGAGGGTAATGGTGTCCTCTCCCTCTCTTCGGATTTCGCTTAGCCCCAATATGTGCCACCTAATTTTCCCAAGTTCCACCTCGAGTTGTGCCAGATGCGAGTCAAGCCGTAGCGTGCGTCCGTTGTACGTCGCCAGGGTCAGTTTTTTGTGGTGGCCTCCCATAACCCGGAGATTCTTCGCACCCCCTGCTCCGCCGTTACCGTGGTCGCCACCGTGACCAGGAATAGCGGAGCCGCCGGGAACTGGGGGCCGTGGCCTTGTTGTGCTTATTGTTGGAGGTAAATGCCCATAATCGCCACGCTGGGCAGGCGGGTTGGCGATCGCAGTGGGGTTGTGGTTTAACTCACAGAGAGCGCTGCTTCCCGTTCTCTGGAGGGTTCCCTCGGTCGTCTCTTACGACCCCCATAGCGGGAAAAGTTTGGCTGGGGTGGTGACACATGTATTCTATTCGCCGTCACCACACGGCTAGCCACAGGTAACCTCAAATGTGGTCAAATATTTATACATTTTGAAAGAAAAAAAAAATTCTTTTCAGTCTTATCTCTGTTTTTTAATTTGTTTTATATGAAATGTTACTCTACATTTCAGCAGTCCTAGCAAGAGCGTCAAGAAAGACAAAACATAGAACAAGTACGTGCTGTGATTGGCTGCTATGTCACACATTGTGCAACTAAGCTTGTATCAACCAATCACAGTGCCTGGTATGTCTTGTCATGTCTTTCTTGGAGCGCTTTGCTAGGCCTGCTGTACAGGACATCTAAGAGGCCAGAGACAAAACTGTGCGCCGAATATTGGTCACAAAACATTTGAAGACACACATGCTGACTCGAGTAGTAGAATAAAGAGATGCCAATGATTCGGAACGACCCAGTAGGATCTACAGAAATGGTCGACTTCGTCTCAAATGTGTATTACCAATTCACCCTGTATAAGCATAAAATGCATTAAACAATACATCATGATAATCTTTACTTTAGCTTTAGTTATCGGGAAGACGACGATGATGATATTGAAATAATTTCCTTTTATTATATTTTTATTTCCGTTTAAGTATAATAAGCTTCTAGATGACTCGATAAACGTTATTTTGCCTTATGAATAACTAGCTGACCTGGCAAACGTTGTTTTACCAAAATACCTTATAGCATTTATGTTATTCTAGTTTATAAGCTACAAAACTGCCAAGTTTCATCAAAATCCGTCCAGTACTATCTGCGTAAAAGAGTAACAAACATCCATCCACACATACAAATTTATAATATAATAAATTAGTAGGATGTTGCCGTGGGTATTTCGGGAATTTCTTTCTTAGCGCTATCATACGGCACCTGTGCTAAGTTCCCGCCCAAATAAATGGGAAATAAGAAAATAATTATTAGGTATGTCTAAAATTTCATTGTAAACTACGTATTAATAATAAGTTAGATACGTACATTTTTTGAGGTAAAGGATTCCTGATGCAGTTCAGAAAGGTTTTCTTCATTAGTTTATCAATGACGTCTTTTGAGATAGAAACAAATTCACCTAAGCGTTGGAAGTAGCGAAAATCTCTAAAAAAAAACGTTAAGCAAGATAAATTATATTACAATACAGGCTATACAAAACCTTATGACAAATACAATAAAGAATATTTTCCCAATTCTACATTTATATTTCATCACCATTATCAGGCACATGACGTCCACGGCTGGACGAGGGTCTCTCCCAATGACTTCTAGGATCAATCATTTATATTTATTCTATAAAATATCCTATATACTACACTCCGTCTGTCTCCATAGGGGTGAGGCAGAGACTACAGCATCTCAAATCTCAGAATTTGTCCGATCCTGACATACCCCTTTCGCTTCATCTACATTCATACATCTTTTCATACATGATCTTCGGTTTCGAGTACTTTTCACGCCACCTTCGGCCAGGAAATCACCAATCTGGTCTGTATATGTCCTTCTGGGGCGACCTCTACTCACCCGGCTCATTACATCACCCATATAAATCTCTTTCTATAAAATATATTTACATAGCAATGGTAAAATTGGCTATCCAGTTTGTAAAACGTAAAATATTAACGATGAAGCAGCGTCGAGCCATCCGCTGCTATTAAAACTTTTTATACAAAATTGTAGTTATACGGTTAGTGGGAGGAGGTAGGACGACACTCGTTACTTTCGAGCACCAGCAGAACCAAGGCCTGACAATCCCAATCTCATACTCGGTACCTCGGTACCATTTTGGCACAGTGTCACTGTCTGCTCTATGGGCCGCACAGGGGACAGGGAAATTTGCCCAGAAATTACGGGCATAAGAATAGCATTGAGGTTGATTGATTGATAAACATTAATTTACATCACATGAAACACGTAGGTTATTCCTTGCATGGCGTAAGAGGCCTGTGGAACGCCGGCGGGGCCTCACACGCTCTAAATACAACCTACGTATGACAACGGTGAAACTGCGTTGCAGTATCTCAGTGACTATATCGGGAGCTGACGGGTGAGTCGATCGACATTCATCCCGGAGATGGTCCATGAGGGCTTAGCGTAGCTGGGGTCATCTATGGATGTAGTGGCTCAGGTCGTTTCGGGGTCCCCGGCGACGTGAGAGTGGTCACCGTGGGGCTTTAGTGGATGCGAGTCCCACATAACCTCGCCGTTGTTCCATCCATTAAGGATTTCTCCACGGTAAAAAAGGGATATGGGTAGTGTGTGTGGTAGTGCACATAAGCTGAAAATACCTTCGGACCTACTATATGCACATAAGCTGAAAATACCTACGGACCCGGACAGTTATTCCAGAGATCCTCTTTTCTACTCCAGGTTACGTTCAGGACTAGGATACCCTATTTGGTACTTAACGTGTGTGTGAACCTAAATAATCAATTATGCTAGTGATAAATAAGGCATTTATATTTTTGTCGACGTCGATCGTCCGAAAAATCTTAGATTTTTCAACCGGTTTCATCAGCCTTTTTATGGGTTTGCAATGTCTTCTGGACGTGCGCCTTGTAACCGCCAGTGGGAATTTGCAAAGTTTCGCACTGTATTGGTTATTAAAATTGGATACCATGATATTTTAATACATTTTGCATTGTGAGTCCATTACAGAGATAATCTGATTTGTCCGTTCACGTGCCTGATGCAAGAGTCACGTCATTGCATTGCCTGCTTGTGTTTAATTTTTATAAAATAGTGAAATAAAAATTTGACTTACTCAACCTCATGATCCCCTTTCGTGAACGGAATGATGCAAAAACAAAAAGTGTATAAGATTGTAATAATACAAAACATTGTTTTCACTATTACGTTTAACCTTCACTCTGTGTTTTTTAAGTACCCACGAACAAGCCAATAGTGTTTATGTATGTATTGTAGTTTATTGGCTTATAAATCTTTTATCATTTATTTCTGTACCTAGCAAGTTTATTTTACGTTTTAACTGTTAGGAGTTGCGTTTTTTCATGGCGAGAATTTTTTGAAATAGTGTTTCTTCAAAAGTAATCTAGTAATTTTCCTGCGAAACGTGGTAAATAAAAGGTTTTAAATAAGCACCAAGGATAGTAAAATGTGCGAGCGAATTTGAAATCACAACTAGTTGTTTATTGAGGAGTTTTTTTAACTCTCCAAGAGATTCTTAAGATGAACAATCTGACAGAGTAATAAAATAAAGAAAAAAAGAATATACTTCTAACAGTACTAATTGCCCGCCCATACGATTTTTAAAGTTCCCCTCGATTTACCGGGTTTGCCATCATCAAAATCCTCATTTCCTTAGCTATCATGAGACTACTCTGGAAATATCTAACCGCTAAATAACCCCGAACAAACAAAAAAAGCATACATACATAGTGATGTCTGTTTGCGGTCGAATGGGGAATTTTCAAACTCCAAAAATTGCTGTTCTAGATGTCGCTAGTAGGTGTCCTGGGCGACTTCTGTCTGTTGTATTTTATACAGTTCTTTGAAGTTAGTAATTTCCTTGACTTTTATACCCCTACTACAGCTAGCGCCATCTGCCATAACTAAGAGAAACAAGGGCCCTGAAAATTCCCCATTGAGAAATACTACCCCAGTGGGAAACGATAGCAATGCTGCTACGGCACATGATTGTTCGTGTTATTCACTGTAGGATATTTGTGTTCATTGCAACTTCTTTATCACAGTGAGGTAGGTTAGGACAGGAAAAATTTCGTAATGTTGTTTACAATAACAGTTTTTTTATCTATGACCATTTTCCTGCACAGATATTACGCTGATAAGCAAAATGGTGCATTTCGTAATATAGTAGACTTGGTATGTATGCGTAGACTTATCTGGAAGCGCCATCTCTTTCTATTGTTCATCGCAGAGTAGTTAATATTACCAACTATAGGTAAAAAAAGATTTTATTTTTTTTATTTTTTAATCACTATGAACAAGCGTTTGACCACCATCGTGCCTGATGTTAAGCAGCAATGTGGTCTACGATGGAGCACACTTGTTCAGTAGGTACCTATTTACCCGCGACTTGAAGACCTTCAAACTAAACTGCGCAGGAAACACAGACTCCGGGAAGTCGTTCCACATCCTGGCGGTACGCACTATAAAAGTGGACGCAAACCGTTTGGTTCGCGTAAATGGCAAATCCACCTGGTATGGATGATGATTGGTATTTTTTATTTTGTTTTATAGCATCATTTGTTTCTCACTGCTGTCTATTTTAGACCACCCCCTGCCACCCCGGTAGGTGGTTTACTATCGACGAAACAGCAACAAATACTTACCTGAACATACGTTAACATTTTCCCTTTTGTAATATCAGTTAAGAAGTAACAGTATACTTCAGTTACTGGTACTAGTTTTATTGCATCATTATTTTTCAACTAGCGTCCACAATGTACGCTGCCAAGTAAAAAGGCAGTTCACAGATACTTACCTTGGTTGAAAGACCTGTATCGAGTGCCCTAGATCCAGGTAGTTAGGTGGCTCACCTGAAGTGCTCCGTCTAGAATCTCCACTTCAGCTAGATCTCTAGGTAACCTAGTTTCAGATTAAGTAAAACTGTGCTACTTCAATTGTTGAAACGATTTTATAAGACAGGCAGATCTAGAAAAAAATGGTATTGATTAAACCTCTCGGAGGTTCTTTGAGTAAACTCCGTCGGGTTTTATTGAAGAAATAGCTAGAAATAGCTTTGTAATTAATTGATATGAGAGTTAAAAATTACATTAGAAAAACCGAAATTTAACCTTAAACGTATTGGGCATCTAGTCCCTAGCGAACTTTGACTCAATTCAATTCATAAAAAATTGGCTCCCATGCTCAGAATGTTGGCTCTGTTTTGTCAAAGTCGTGCTTAAGTTCTGTCAGATTTCGTACATTAGTGTTAGTTCTAAGATTCTGATTGATAAAAGTCGAAAAAATCGAAGTTTACTTTATAAATCATATTCATATTCGTTTATTGCTCTCATGTTGTGGTTATGTCATACAGGTCTGGCCATTAGTTCATTTTTTTATTAATTTGTTTTCGAAAAATAATAAAGGATATAGTTATTTTATTTTATTAGGACCACCAACAGTTACAACAAAACATACCTCCACCTAGTTGTTTTGGTTAAATCTACTTACGCAAATAAAGTTACCTGTGACAACACAGACCTTTAAGTATCTCGTTAAACGTTGTTTCGAGACTGCATCGGACAATTGCGCCATCTGGGTTCTATCACTCCCTAATTGTTTACCGTTAAAGTCCACTTTGCAATGGCAAATCCTCGTTTTACAGTAACAAATACGGCTTGAGCTCATAGATCTCCGACATCCACTGCACCTTTTGTATCCCCGGATAGTTGGGATTGTAGTCAAGCTTCACTATACAAGTTTAGGTTTATTTGAGCTGGCGTACTGGACAATTTGCCTTGTAATATGTCTCAAATTACGCTGGCAATCGTCAACCCGTCCCGATCAAGAGTGTACTTTGCTAAAGGCATTTTCTCTACTCTTTTAGCCGAGTTGCAAAGATAAAATGGAACGATTCAATTACTCCACTTGTGTTTTCCCCCCAGTTCTCTCGGAGACGGCCCAATAATATTATATTCGCTGAAATTTTCAATTCAATTTAAAGTTGTCGAAGTTTCGATAGATGCCGGTGACATCTCCGCGCGATATTCGGGAGTTCCCCCGCTCCTGATATGTTTGACTGGGAAACGGATATGGAAATTGAAAACTAAGTATTTACTACGTAGTAGGTTGGGGAAGGTGGGTTGTTGGATAGGACGTAAGATCGACAGGCTATTTCACCAGTTATAGGTAAGATGGTGCTGGAGAAGCATGATGGGTTTGATCTTTTGATCTTTAAAAACAGGAGATGGTTAAGAATGAGTACTTTATACGGAAAGGAAGGAGAAAAAAGGAGTAGAACTAAAGCAAGAATAAATTGTATGCGACAAATTAAAGCGAAGACAGATATCGAGTAGACCAAGGCTGTTCGAGACCTTATGAGAGGAGACTTGATAGGGGTATAGACTCTATCGGCGGTTTTTGAGCAAGACAAGAATTGAGGCGACAACGTGAGACCATGTATTAACCAGATTTACATTGTTTTGTATTATATTAATGTTGTATTCAATTTCAGCAGTCATTTTTTACCTACATTTAGCTATTTCGGATATTTAGCTATTTAAGGCAGCTGGCTCAGCATTATGCTGGGGATTGCATCCGCATGACTGATTTTCAGCCAGTGCCATAAGTGACCCACGATGTGTCAATATAATTGTTGTAATTGTAATTTTATAACACAAGAATCCAAACCAAATATTAAGCCTTTGTACGGACTATTTATTAGAAGGTAAATGTGAAGTTTACACGAAATCGGTCGGGCAGTTCTTCATTTATCACATTTTCTGTAACATATAAATTCAACGCGTAGTGTACCACGTACCGGGCTGCTAGTTATGTATGTAGTTAAGTGACAACTTTAAAAAAAGTTGCTTGATGTCCTTTAGATGATGGGATGATGATCGTTCGTCTAGTTCCCACTTTCCCCCCCTCAATGCTGAAGCTCGTTTTCACAAGTGATTCATCAAACTACGTCACCGACACGCGGCCGTCGATGTGAAAAAAAAACAGCTGAAAATATGGGAATAATTTTTGCACACAACAGATTTTTCCCCTTCAGCGTTATATTGCCAAAATGCAGGTCAGTTTTTTAAATATTTTTGTCTTTTGACGTTCTGTACATTGTATGTAGATAATAATTAATGGATTTTTTTTGCATAGTTCATTTATTAACATACACTTCAGGCCTGTCTCCCAGAGGGGTAGGCAGAGACTTCAGATCTCCATTTGTCACGGTCCTTTCGCTTCATCTACATTCATACATCTTTTCATACCTCCGGTTTCGAGTACTTTTCACGCCACCTTCCGCAAAGACATCACCAATCTGGTCCATGTATGTCCTTCTGGGGCGACCTCTACTCACCCGGCCCATTACATCACCCATATAAATCTCTTTCGTTAATCAACTTTCATCCATACATATGTTCAAACCACCGAAGCATGCCCATTTTAATCTTAGTCATTACATCTTCTTTCAAACCGCAACTTTCTCTTATCACACTATTCCTTATCCTGTCATTCAATGTCACGCCTTTCATGCTCCGCAATGACCGCATTTCTACGGCATTGACTTATGACTTTATCCTTCTTCTATTTTTTAAATTTACAAACACACCTGTGATAGATGATGATGAAACACAGATACCTATTACAAATAATAATGAATTCGGATAAACTACTACTACACGTGAGGAAAATTTTCGGGTTACATATAAAATTTCAATCAATTATACTTATAATTCAGAAATTAGTAATGTGGAATACAAGACAACAGTTCTTTACGACTTTCTTTTTCGTTTTATCGTATTTAAAAAAAAAACAGTCTTTTTTACTCAGCTAGATCTTCCTAGACCTCCTCGATTGCGAGATTTTTATGTGTGCACAACAAAAATTACGTGTAAACCGGAATTTTTGCTTGCGAGTGTATACACTATAGTACAGGTATTTTTTTATTGTATACATTTAAAAAATCAATACAATGGTTTTATCGCACAGACTAATCTTTGTTATGATGTTTACCATAAAATTGGTAGTAATTAATGCCTTAATTACTTTACTTGGGACCTAGACAAAAATCCATCATTTCAAAAGAGGATATAGTATGCCCGCTTTTTTAGTTTGTGGTTTCAGGAGAAAATCATTGTTTGTGTTATGGGTTGTTCTGCTTTCTACTATACCTACTACGGTCTTGAAACCGAACCTTTATTTACTAAAAACACGGGCCTTACACATGTAACGACCGATGAAGAGCGAACAAGTTAGTAAACTTAGAAAATTTCGCTAAAATTAGGAAGGTTAGTAGGTTCCGTCTACGGTCATACATTTAACAGTGTTGGGAGAAATTTCTATCGATAAAATGGTCGATAAACATGATTTTGTTAGTTTAGTTTTTTTTCAAACGCTGGAGGGTTCTAATCATGTTCAATAAAGTCCATGTACACTATAAAAAAAGGTGATTAATTCCCACTGCAGGACTTTGTTACTCCCTGTATATAGTATTCCACGCTCCAACAAGTTACGAAGGTAAGGCGAAGATGTAAGAAAAAGCTGTATTGCGGATGAACAGACTTAATACTGGCTCACTGTATCCTTTAAAGAGATTTTTCTGACATACTTTAGTTTTATAAGATACATTTTCATTAACTTCTCGAGGCGCAGCTGCAAATCCAGCTTGTTATTGTTGGCCGGTTATCCAGCGGCACCGGCAGACAGTTCCGGGATTAAGTTTAATTTCTCCTTTCTTTGCAATTTGTGAAAATGGACAATTTATTGTTTAACGCTCTTAAGGGGATAAGGTGTGGATACACGACTTCTGGTATATGTTGTTAGTGTTTCTGATGAACTCGGATTTGTCAAAATGGTTGGCTATATATATAACAACGAGTGTGACATGAAAATGAAGGCAAAGTATTGTTGTTTTGTATTGAATATGACTATTTTCAGAATGATATAATGTATTGAAGTTTTATAATATATTATCGCCCGTTCCTGTGAGAATTTTGCAATATCCTGTTGCAACCTTAGTATTTTAAGTTTACTGTACTTGCATCCCAAATTTCAAGCGTCAAGCGTTTTATTTTTGTCGGTTTAGATTTCTCATACAAAGGGATTTTCCCGAAAATTTCCATTCCCGTGGGAATTTCCGGAATTCCTTTCTTAGTAGTTAGTATGTGTTTGGAGTTTGGGCTGTGCGTTGATATTATGTCAGTCAGTCAATCAGTTTCTCTTTTTTATGTTTTTAGATTAATGCCATTTCGTTGTAATTCTATAGCTCAAGAACGGGCTCACCTATCCAAACCAATTGTGCAGGCTTTGCTCGGACTATTTAGTAGTATGGTTTATGTAAAGTTTGCATAAATTCGGTCGAGCGGTTCTTTATTTATCACATTTGAATTCAAGGCGTAGCAAAGCACAAACGGGGCCGCTAGTATTTTAATAGAATCACTTATTTGGACTTATAATGTGAAGGCATGCATGCCATTCTCGGTGACATTATGCCAGAGTTTCACGCTATATTTCCGATAAAACATTTTTTTTCAGACCTCTTGTTTCTTTTAGTTAACACAGATGGCGTTAGCTGTTAGGGGCGATAAATGTCAACCAAATGAATGACTTCAAGGAGTTATTATTGCAGGTGACAGTTAGTTTTATTATTCTTTGTTTACACGCTACAAAAGTGTCTGAAGTTTAAATAACTTACCCAAATAATAAAATACGTACTTAAATATAACTGACAGAAGTCACCCTGCACACCCACTAGCGACATCTAGATAAGACATTTTCGAGTTCGAAAAGTCCCCATTGTGTCTAAGTAACAAAATAACCTTAATGTCAAATGACATTAATGTGAGTATCAATTGTAGAGTCAGATCAGATTCTTGGCTAACTGTACCTACATCAACTGAAAAGTTAGAATATAGTTATCACACTAGTATTATGAGAACGTGGCTTAAACTGAGCAGTCACAAATTATGATTTATTACAGCGAGCGCCTAGCGAGGCCGCCGCTGGGGCAAGTGGGCCCCGGAGTGAAATAGGTTCCGCGCCTCCGACACTGGAATAAAGATTTATATGCTGTAGGTATATACGTAATACCTATGATTGCGTCTGTGGTCCAGTGGTCGGATACTTGACTTCCGATCGGGTCGGTCACAGGTTCGGGACCGGCCAAAGTCAAAGTCAAAATTTCTTTATTTCATCGTTATAAGTGCTATAACATACAGATATACAGTAGCATGACACAAAGCTTGATGAACGTCATTTATGACTTTAAAAACGTAAGTAATCGCCCCCAGTTCGAATTAATTTCTTTTTAATCCCACCATGAAATGCCATGCTATGAAACTGGCATCTTTTCAAATCGTCAAGGCTTACTGCTAAGTATACTTAACATAAATATGACTTAAAACTAATTTAACAAATGCTTGATGGCCGGATACATCCCTGACTGGTGAACAGCTCAAGGGCACTAAATGATATTAACATTAAATAAAATAAAAGGGTGCCCCTGTGGGTTATGTAACTCAGCTCATTACCAACATTAGTAATGTGAAATGTTTAGCCTTAGATATCTTAATAATTATGTTTTACATCAAAGGCTGCAGGACGTGTACCAATTTAACTAATTTTCAGAGCCGTACGTACATAACGTAACGCAACGCTCATACGGTGAAGATTGTATGAATCCTATAACGGTGATGGTGATGGGCTCACCTCCTGTCACGTAGGACTCAATACGCTTTGTGAACCGTGGGCATTTGCCTAGCAAGTGCCTCTGCCTACCCCGCTTTGGGATTAAAAAGATGTGAAGTGGGTGTGTACTTTTGATAAGAACTATGTATCTTATGCCCACGAAGTATAATCACGAAATACTTAGCAGTAAGCCTTGGCGATTTGAAAAGATGCCAGTTTTTCCCGGTTCTTCTGGCCAGTAAAATAAATTAATTGGGCCAATAAAATAAATTAATGATTACTATTTTGTTTTTAGAGTCATAAATGACGTTCATCAAACTTTGTGTTATGCTACTGTATATCTGTATGTTATAGCACTTATAACGATGAAATAAAGAAATTTTGACTTTGACTTTGAAGATTTGACTGGCAGACACCACAGATTGTTGAATATGTGACGAGGAAGACAAAACAATGATTAACATCATCGCCAGACAATTAGTGAATGACTTCGGATCTGGATATACGGTTCCAGCAGAATTTAAAGTACCTTTTCGTGGATAATAAACACAAAAGATCCCAATAGATCAAGGCACTAGCTCTATCATCAAACATATGTTGATAGTGGAAGAGATTTTACTCTTATCGAAGTTACTTTCATCACAGCGGAATGTTTTATACATATTTCATTGGTACCGGCCCCGGGTGTCGGTATCGAAACGGGGTATCCTAGGTCGGGAGTCAGGTTACCCATAGACCACTGTACCTCGATTATGGATGTGCGTTTGTACATATTGTGTCAAGAACAAAGAGTCTTGGCTTTGCAAAACATCCTTCAGAACCCTGAGAAGTAAACGCTAGATTGTCAGAGTTAATTACATAAGTTTATTTCTACTGCATTCTATTTAATGCAGTCATTGTACTCTCGAGGGGAATTTATTTCACTACACGGTACGTACATAAACTTACTTTTGATTAAGAAAAATAAAAACTGTTTTTTTTTAATCATAAATGCATTAAGTTTAACAGGTTCTGGGATCCTTTTCACCGTAAATGTCTTATAAGTCGGACACAACAGACAAATTATTTTGAAGGATATTATTATCAGAGTAGAATTCAAAATTGAAAACAAAATCAATCTTCCGGCTGTCAAAAGGTTCAGAAAATGACTACATATTTACTTACTAAGTGCACATTTTCAGTAGTTTTTACATAAATGATTTGTTCAGTTTTTATCTCTTAGAGACGGATGTAAAGTGTTTTTCTATGTTTTAAATTTTACTTGCTTTGATATTTATACCGATGGGAAAATAGGTATAACATCATGTGAACCAAATTTAATTTCAATAAAAATACTCCAAAGCTCTATACCTTTTTGGAATTGGAAGGCGCAAGACACAGATCACCACAGTTATAATTACACCGCCTTATTTTTCTACCGTGTTGGTGGCAATTGATCTCAGTGAACTTATTAATTCTATTAATATGTAGTAATTATATATTTTGTTTGTAACCAATATGCTACATAGATAGCGGGGTCGGGGTTTAGTTATAATCAACTACCACAGGTGTTTAGCCCATCGTCGTTGTATAAGATGTTCAGATATTCTGACTTCAACAAGATGTTCCACTTCGATCATCGAGGAATCGTACATCGCATACTGCCCATGGAAAAACATACACCTGCAATCCTCAGCAACGCTCTTGGCCTCGCACCAGCTCACTCCTGCGGCACGCAGTTCACTCTCGACCGTTCGGTGCCCCTGAATTGGAACGGGACGGCCTCTGGCTCTCTTGCCGTTTGGAGGTCACCACTCATGGCGATTTCTTTGCCTATGGGACTGGTCACACAATTTCCATAGATCAATATTGCGTATCGTCTTCGGCCGCTACAACTATAGTAGTTGTATATAAGAATAGCGGGTATAAATTAAACTATGTTCATTACACTTACTGATATTCGGATAATTAACTTAGTATGAGGGGATTTTTTAATCTTTAATAGGTATTTGTGGAGGGGAGATGGGTGATGTTGGGGATGCCTTTTCCCAGCAGGGGTCCCCCACACAACAGAGGCTACACAAAACATTTGTACACCAACGAGGGAAAATAATTTGACACTATATAATAATTATACTTATTATAATTATACTTAGCGAAGTCTGTGTTACTCTTCGGTTGTGAGACGTGGAGAATGACGAAGGGCCTGACATACAAACTGCAAGTTTTCGTCAATAAGTCCATCAGGTTGATTCTTCGTATCTACTGGCCGAAGGACTAACTAAAATAAGGACTAACATTTTTTTAGTTACGCGCTGCTCGAATGTAATAAAAATATTCAACAGCAATTTTTTTTAAAGTAATTAAGAAAAGGGTTCAAAAAGTTGCCCTGGTAAATAGGCCTTAACAGAAAATGTTCATACAAATGGGCTTCCGCGATGGAAAGGGCGACTTATCGTCACGAACACAGCAACACAATTAACTTGAAAGCAAAATTCAGTATAATCCAAACAGTGATTAATCAGTTAAAAACATGCCGAATAAAGTCTCGCGAAATGTTACTGTTTCTGAAACGTGACCTCTCACTTTTAAATACAACTTCAGTACAAAGTATCAAGTTAATTTGGTTGTGCACAAAAAGGTCATTTTCCGAAGGATTCTGAGATTTATTTAATTTGGGGTTTCAGGAAAGGGAGACGGGGGAAGATTCGCCTCTTCTGCGAGACGACCTATTGAATAAATAATTAAAATAATTTCAGGGACTGATTTTGCGGTCATGTTGTCGATGTCTAACAAGAAGAGTGTAAGGTACAACGTTCCAGACTGATCTGAGCGTGAAATTAATTTAATTATACTAGTTGTATTTCTCCAAATTCAGGGCGTTATAGGGCGAAATTAGCGATATCTGGGATACGATTATTTTATTTTATTTATTTTAAAATGACAACCAACAAGGACATACACATTACATGCTATAAAATAGACGACAAAAGAAAAAGTGTAGGTGCTACCTTAATTATAGGTCGTCACAGCATGGTGAATGGCGTTACATTATTAATAAGAAAGCACAATAAATACTGCTGGAAACTAGCAAGTTAAACATTAATAGTTAATTATAGGTATTATTGGACGTTGGGTTGCCTACGAGATATCTTCTTTTGTTAGACTAAGTGAATTAAGGCGACATGTATCCAAAGGTCTTACTTGAAATTATGTAAGTTTTGATTCCCGTCTTGTATGGTTTACCTAGAACTAATCGCGCTAGAGCACTATTGTTCGCCTAGTTGTAAAGAAAAAAACTATAGCTTAACAGGTTACGTACTTATTGAGTTTGAATGTTCCTTTTTCATAAATTTTCCTTTTAAAAGATCTCAGCAACAACAACATATCACAACTCACAATACGAATCGAAAGTTTTCTAAGAGAATATTGACACCATGTGTACTTTCCTAAAGGAATATAATAAGTTGAGCGCCTAAAAATACTAAGTTGAGCAGCAAAATTACTAATTGAGCAGAAATTTTTTTGATTTTGTATTTATTACCTGACCAAATCAGTAATTTTGTCGCTAAGTCAGTATTTTGGTTAGGTTAGTTAGACTTTTTTGATGCACGTTTAAATACTATCCTTTCCTAAATACCAATTTAGCACAGTATTAATAGCAATCTCTAACTATCAATACCAAATTTGTGCTCAAGCTTCTACGCGGAGCGTCGCCGAGGGCGTTTTAAGTGAAATTTCGGTGGGGATTATTTATAGGCCATCTCAATTACGGTTCGACGACAGCTGCGGATCAGGCCGGGGCCCGCGCCGCGCCTGGCCCCGCTCTGGAGCCCCGCGGAATGGCCTGCTGCAGATGTGCCGTTCGCTGACTAGATTTGGGTGTGGTTTAAGTGAAAGCGAGAGGTGATATAATAGGTGATATATGGTGCTGAGTATAAACAATTAATACCACTTAGCAATCCATTGCTTGCCCATAAAACTTTAAACGCGATTATCTCCTAAACTTATGGTTTCCGCAGCATGGTTTCTTTGGAGAAAATGATCCATACAGTAGATAGATAAAGAGGTTTTCCGTAATGTCTCCGCCGTTTTTACACCCGATATGATTGAGTACGTATTTTTCATGATCACGACGGGCCCGTTGGTGTAGCGGTTTGCATGTCTGCCTCTGCTCCGTAGGGTCGTGGGTTCGATTCCC
>SJJU01009271.1:0-30332 GCA_012932125.1 Conopomorpha cramerella | reverse complement strand
GCGTGGCGATTATGGGCATTTACCTCCAAACAATGAGCACAAAAAGGTCACGGCCCCCAGTTCCCGGCGGCTCCGCTATTCCTGGTCACGGTGGCGACCACGGTAACGGCGGAGCAGGGGGTGCGAAGAATCTCCGGGTTATGGGAGGCCACCACAAACAACTGACCCTGGCGACGTACAACGGACGCACGCTACGTCTTGACTCGCATCTGGCGCAACTCGAGGTGGAACTTGGGAAAATTAGGTGGCACATATTGGGGCTAAGCGAAGTCCGAAGAGAGGGAGAGGACACCATTACCCTCAAATCGGGCCACCTAATGTACTTCCGGGAGGGAGACCAACAATCCCAAGGCGGCGTTGGGTTTCTTGTGAATAAGTCCCTGTGTAACAACGTTGTGGAAGTGTCTAGTGTGTCCAACAGGGTAGCATACCTTGTCATCAAACTTACCGAGAGGTATAGTCTCAAAGTGGTACAAGTGTATGCACCGACCTCGACACACCCGGACGATGAGGTGGAGAACCTGTTCGATGATATATCGAGGGCCCTCCACTCCACTACTAAGCCGCATTACAGCGTTGTTATGGGGGACTTTAACGCTAAAGTGGGAGTACAGAATTGCAACGAATCGGCAGTAGGATCCCATGGATTTGGAACAAGGAAACATAGGGGGCAAATGCTAGTAAACTTCCTCGAACGAGAGGGGCTATTTCTGATGAACTCATGGTTTAAGAGAAAGCCCCAAAGGAAGTGGACCTGGCAAAGCCCCGATACTATGACTAAAAATGAGATCGATTTCATCATGACGAAAAAAAAGCACATATTCAGAGACGTCTCTGTGATCAACAGGTTCAATACCGGTAGCGATCACCGACTAGTCAGAGGCTCTCTGAATATCAACCTTAAGGCTGAACGTGTCCGTCTGATGAAAGCCAGGCTCCAACCCACCATGCTCCAAACCATAATGGGATCCGAAGCTTTCCAGCTAAGTTTGGAGAACCGGTTCGTTGCCGTGGAAACCACAGCAGACGTGAACAAGAACCTCGAAAATGTGACTCGGGTCCTCAGGGAAGAGGGTACGAAATTTTGTGAAATGCAGCGTAAGGGCAGTAAGTCAAAGCTTTCCGGGGAGACTTTACGGCTGATGAAGGAACGACGTGAAAATCCGCCCGTCACTTCGACCGCAAGGCGGGCTCTAAACCAAGAGATTAGTAAGCACGTGCGGCACGACCTCCGACGCTACAATACTCTTTCAATAGAAAAAGCGATTGAGCAGAATCGGGGGTCAAAAGTGTTCGTACAATCTCTTGGAAGAAGCCACCTTGCGAAGTTGACCACAGCAAGTGGAGAAGTCGTCACTTCGAAGCCGTCAGTCCTTTCGGAGGTTGAAGACTTCTATGGCCGGTTGTACGCATCGCATGCATCCCGTCCTGATCCGGAAAATGGGGACTCTAGAGCCACATTGACACGCCACTTCACCGAAGACCTGCCAGAAGTCAGTACTGGCGAAATTGAGATCGCTCTTAGACAGCTCAAAAACGGAAAAGCTCCAGGAGAGGATGGCGTTACAACCGAACTATTAAAGGCTGGAGGTAAAACGATATTGAGGGAGCTCCAAAAGCTTTTTAACGCTGTCCTGTTCGAAGGAAGAACTCCGGAGGCGTGGAGTAGAAGTGTGGTCGTCCTGTTCTTAAAAAAGGGAGACAAAACCCTGTTGAAGAACTATCGACCCATTTCTCTTCTAAGGCACGTCTACAAGCTGTTCTCAAGAGTGATCACAAACCGTCTTGCGCGAAGACTCGACGAATTTCAACCTCCGGAGCAGGCTGGATTTTGGAGCGGTTATGGCACCATAGACCACATCCACACAGTGCGGCAGATCATAGAAAAAAACTGAAGAATATAATCTGCCCCTGTGTCTAGCATTCGTGGACTATGAGAAGGCCTTTGACTCGGTTGAGATCTGGTCCGTTCTGGAGTCTCTGCAGCGTTGCCAAGTTGACTGGCGATACATCAAAGTGATAAGATGCCTCTACGAGGCTGCCACCATGTCCGTCCAAGTACAAAATCAGCAGACACGTCCCATACCATTGCATCGAGGAGTGAGACAAGGGGATGTAATTTCCCCGAAATTGTTCACAAATGCAATGGAGGATATGTTCAAGACGCTGCATTGGAAAGGACGTGGCATCAACTTCAATGGCGAGCACATCTCTCACTTGCGATTTGCAGACGACATCGTCATCATGGCAGAAACGCTGCAGGACCTTCAACTGATGCTGAATGACCTAGCTGATTCTTCTCTACGGGTCGGCCTACGGATGAACTTGGATAAAACCAAGGTCATGTTCAATGAACATGTTCTACCGGAACCGATTTCAGTACACGGCACCGTTCTCGAAGTTGTTCAAAAATATGTATACCTTGGGCAGACATTGCAGTGGGGTAGAAACAACTTCGAGGACGAGGTAAACAGAAGAATTCAGCTGGGTTGGGCAGCATTTGGGAAGTTACGTCGAATCTTAACATCAGCGATCCCACAGTGCCTGAAGACAAAAGTCTTCAATCAGTGTGTCCTACCTGTAATGAAATACGGAGCTGAGACGTGGACACTGACGGCACGGCTGGCCCACAAGCTCAAAGTCGCAAAGCGTGCTATGGAAAGGGCTATGCTCGGCGTTTCTCTGAAGGATCGAATCAGAAATGAAGTGATCCGACAGAGAACCAAAGTCATCGACATAGCTCATCGTTTTAACAAGCTGAAGTGGCAGTGGGCCGGCCATATTAGCCGTAGAACCGATGACCGTTGGGGAAAACGAGTTCTCGAGTGGAGACCGCGTCTCGGCAAACGGAGTGTAAGGACGCCCTCAGGCAAGGTGGACTGATGATATACGCAAGATGGCTGGCAGAAGCTGGATGCGAGAAGCCGAAAACAGATCACAGTGGCGTGCAATTGGAGAGGCCTATGTCCAGCAGTGGACAGGTATGGGCTGATGATGATGACCCTTCTGTTTCGCCAGTACAAAACACCCCATAAAAATTAAATTAAAAGAAACAGGGAAATGAAAGTTGTGCAGCAGGTGCACGCCCTCTGCCTCAAAGTGCACTTCACCAGCATCTGAGGTATCCACTCTAATCTAGTGTCAGTCCACCACCACGACCTAGAAACCGACAAACCTTCTCTCTTGTTCGTTTCCGAGAAGTAGATAGGGTGTCCAACTGCGCATTGTCAGTTGTGTCAGTGCCTGCAGTACCCCAGGTACTCGCTAGAGCACAAGTTCCGGGCTTGTGCTGGTATGTGCCTGTATGTCAGGGACGACATCTGCTGTCTGCGTCACCGTAATCTTGGGGCCCCCAGACTGTCCGTCATGTGGGTATTGGTGGACAGGTGCAGATAAAACTATCTATGCCTGTGTGTAGCGCTCGCATTCCAGAGATCAGGAGACGACCAGGCTCACAGAACATATCAGTGAGGTGGCTGATGCAGTTTAGCTAAGGTATCCCACAGCCCAGTTAGTGTTACTGGGGGATTTTAATTGCCATAACCAAGAATGGCTGTTCCCAAACCAGTGCACTGACTACGTTGGGAGAGAGATGCGCAAACTTGCTTTATTGCTTAACCACCCAGTTGGTCCGTGAGGCTACTAGAGTTTCGTATGTTGATACGCTTACCGCTAACTGCTTGGACCTTCTGCTGACTCCAGACAGATACTCGGTTTCGGTTTAGGGAACTCTGAACATTGTCTGGTAAAATCTGTATCAGAGTACTACCTGCCCGACCCCAGCCCCAGAAGCACACGAAGGTTGTGGCGATACAAGTTATTGCATCAGATTGGGATGATATGCGGTCTTTTACCGCATCTTATCCTTGACAGCAGGTCTCCTTGGCAAACCAATCGGCTTGCGCGGAGGCTTTGACGGGTGTTGTGTGTTAAGGTATGGAATCTGATATAGCGAGGAATCAGGAGAGTCAAGAGAAAGGCAAAAGGTCATCCATACCAGGTGGATATAGCATTTACTGAAACCAAACGGTGTGCATCTACTTTCATAGTGTGAACCGCTAGGATGTGGAATGACTTGCGAGGCGGAGTCTGTGTTTCCTGCGCAGTCTGAAGGTATTTAAGTCGCAGGTACCTAATGAACAAGTGTGCTCTATCGTAGACCACATCACTGCTTAACATTAGGCAGGATGGTGGTCAAATGCTTGTTCTCTCTGATAAAAAAGAATAATAATAATATTCGAGCCTTAAAAATAAATAAAAAATTTGTAAATTTTGTCATACAATTTCGAATTGATAGGTTAGTGCTTGGCTTATACAGAGTGTAAATGGATCCCGAGCAATGCTCTTAGAAACGTTGTTGGGCTGAACAACTTTTACTATGGCGACAATGTGGGAAAATGAAAAAATATGTTTTCATCTCCATAAAAAATAGACAAATTTATGTCTCGGGACATTTTGTATGGCGACTGTAATTTTTTTTTCGTTTCCTCGAACATAAAACGTTTGTAAGACAATTTCTCGGGGTTTTTTTACACGCACTCTAAATAAAAAAAAAAGTTTCCACCCAACTAGCGTCATCTATTATAACTAAGGCAAAAAATCAAATATATGGCACTTAACCTGTACCCACACACATTCTCTTATCTCTTTTCCGCACGCAAGACGTGTGAAAGTGACCGAAGGCTCCAAAATTGATACTTTACGTAATAAAAGAATTCCATCGTGAGGCAAGCTTCAACTGTTTACTCAGTACAAGATTGAATACTTACTTAAACATGGTTCCGAAAAACTGGACTGAAACTTTTCTTGTACGTGACTCTTTAATATTACTAGTGTACGACTCGCGGTTTTACTCGTGATTTTTTAAGTTGTTAGTATTTTCAGCTCTTTTTTAGAATATCTAAATATATAAAAGGAAAAACTGACTTACATATCAACGCACAGCCCAAACGGCTAAACGTAGGCACTTGAAATTTGGAACGGTCCTAGCTTAGGTACCGTAGGGGTGCACTAAGAAAGGAATTCCAGAAATTCCCACGGGAACGGGAATTAACGGGAAAATACTTTTGAAAAATCTAAACCACTCAAGTTGATGTAGATGCTTGAAATTTGGGATGCAGGTACCTACTACTAAACTACGCGAATGAAATCGCGGGGCGTCCACTAGTTCACAATAAAGTCGTCTGCGGTCCAGTTGTTCGGATACTAAACTCGTACCCGGGTGATCGCGGGTTCGATTCCGGCTACTGGACATGTATCAATGGGACTCTTTTTCAGAGCCTATGTACCCAACGCAACGTTTGTACGGTGAGGGACAACATCGTGATGAAACCCGCACACCACAAGGTGTGTGAACCCTATAATGGCGATGGGCTCACTCCCTGTCACGTTGGGAGAAATACGCTTCGTGAACCGTGGGCAAATGTTTTAGCAAGTGCCATTGCCGACCCCTCTTTGGGATTGAAAGGCGTGAAGTGATTAATTCATTAATTTAATTAAAACTCGATTACAATTTCTGACTACAAAATGAAGCGATGTTACTATAAAAAAGATTTCCCTGAAATCAAAAACAATAATTTTGAATACAGTATTCTAAATCAGTAACAAAAAAAAATGTTAATTAATAAGTTTCCGACCCCAGACCAAAATCAACTAGACTTGCAATCCTAAACCAACGTTTAGAATAAAACGAGAGAACGATATGAAAAACATACAGGAGTGAAAGAGAAAGAAAACATATCTTCTGTCCCTTACAAATCTCTGGATCCAATTTGTTAAATTGGTAGTATAAGTGACCGATGACCGTTCGGGCAAACGAGTTCTTAACTGGAGACCGCGTCTCGGCAAACGGAGTATAGGACGCCCTCAGGCAAGGTAGACTGATGATATACGCAAGATGGCTGGCAGAAGCTGGATGCGAGAAGCCGAAAACAGATCACAGTGGCGTGCAATTGGAGAGGCCTATATGTCCAGCAGTGGACAAGTATGGGCTGATGATGGTGATGATGATTGACTGTTTGCATTCAGGAGTACATCATTTTCCATACATTTTGGTGGAAAAGAGACAGACTGAGTTTAGTTATATCTGGTCTGATGGATTTCAGCCGCCATGTTGGCCATTTTAGCGAAACGTCATTAACCCCGGATGACATCTCCGGAGTGTAGCCGGGTATTCGTCAAGTAATAGCAAATAAGTTAGTCAAGTTCTTCATTCAATCAAGATTTGACTATATACCACCGCTTAACACTTAAACTCCAATTATTTCTCCGACCTTGAAGGGTTCGTACCCTTAATTAACACTTTCAAGAACACTTCTAACTTTAAACAATAGAAGTTTTACTGTTTATCCCGTCTACGCGTGGGCCCCCAAAGTGTTAAGTTTTTATAGATCTGTCAACCCTCTTTTGGAAACAATGTTTTTCCATCCAACTTAATGGCAACATGCGGGTAATGGCCTTGATATTGGTAGTACCTAGAGTCTTTGAAAAAAAAATCTAAGAGAGGGCGGATTGTCGTGGGTGGGGGCGACTACTTCGGAACTCAGGGTTCTTCGGGAATGAGGCTCAGTGAACATATTTTAAGTTAACAGTGTGTTTGTATGTAGCCGTAAATGAATGGGGAATTACAGAGCTGTAGTTCCAAAATCTACCACGGGATGGCGTTAACAAACAGCAGTGATTTTTTGTTTTGTTTGAAAGAGCATGGCTTTACGGCTTTTTAGCTTTTGCCTACCGCTTACAAACAGTAAATTCTCAGAGACAGGAACCAAGGAAGATTTTTATCCTCGTTTCCTGTCTGTCGAAATCTGCACCGCGCGGACCCTTTCACGGACACCAAGGTGTTCTACGGGTACTTTTTTACCCATGGTCTATGCCTCAAGTGAACCAAGTGTACACACCTAAAATTGTGTGACTGTGGTACTCACCAGTGTTACTACTTCCTTTTGGACTTGCCATAGACAAAAAAAATACACTTCACGCCTTTTAAATCCCAACGCGAAGTAGGCAGAGGCTCTGGCTAATTAAATGCCCATGGTTCCCTGAGCATACTTAACCCAACGTGACAGGGGGTGACATCATCGCCATTATAGCAAAGTATCCAATCAATATCGGTATACTGCGGATAACGTTGATATTTCTTTCATACAAGATTTATTAGCTAAACCTACTGGTACCCTAGTTTATGTGCAAAATAAGCTCGTATAGAATTTCGAGAAATTGAAGAAGTACAACACGTAATTCAAATACTTACGGCTCTGTTTTTTCCTTACGTGTAAAACAAGTTGTAAGCATTTTAATTCCCCAAAATGTACCTTTTCATAATTTTCCCAGTTTGTACAAAATCTTTATTTTTTATGCGAATTTTATAAACAAAGTTTCTTGACAACAAGATACACAGAGACCGCGCCTTTTTGAATATCAAAAATTACTAGCATAGACAAAATCATTAGTTTTTTTTTGTTTTCTGTTGCCAACTCGCTGCCAACCTATTATAGAGGTAGTAATTACAAATTATTAATAGGTTTGACCCGAATTTGAAACAATGAAGGGATATTTTAACATAGGCATAATGACTCTAAATGTAGTTTATTATTAAAAAAATAATTAATGTATCATACATTCATTTTCAGAGCTTATGCTTAGCGTAGGTAAACCACGGATAAGTTTGGAAATACTATGGTTTAGCGAGTTTTTATCGGTAATGTCTAGATTTTATTTTATATTCGGAAATTCTTCCGGAAATGCGATAAACTTTTTTGTAATGAAACGCGCACATACATCATACGAGCACCCGGTGAACAATATTGAGTCATGGTATAAATTGTTGATAATACCGCCGGGGTATATCTAGTGTCTAATATTCATGACTACCAAATAAGCGGATTATAAATAGCTCAGATAGACAGTTGACATGAAGAAGTAGTACAAACAAATAAGTATCCCGGAACATTATTTTGATAAAGGTATAGGGATCATTAGGCGTGGGATTTTATCGCTATTGAGCTGTCTGGTTAAAAATAAACACTCCTGTATGCTTATTTCTTTGATTTTCTGGTTAATTTAAAGCATTTTATTTTTACATGATTGAAAAAATCATAAAGTAAATACATGTCACGCGTTTAATCTAAAACCGGTGTAGGCAGCGGCATATGCTAAGCAAATTGTCCACGGTTCACGGTTCACCAAGCATTTGCGAACCGCTAGGACGTGGAATTACATGCCGGAGTCTGTGTTTCCTGCGCAGTACAGTCTGAAGGTCTTCAAGTAGCGGGTGAATACGTATCTAATGTACAAGTATGCTCCATCGTAGACCACATCGCTGCTTAACATCAGGCAGGATGGTGGTCAAACGCTTGTTCATAGCGATAAAAAAGCGTATTTAACCCAACGGGCATACCTTTATAGGATTCACACACCTTTGGCATGCGGCTTTTAACACGATGTTGTCCTTCATCGTATGACATTTGCGTAGAGTACATAGGCTTTGAAAAAGAGACACATGATCAGTAGGTTCAGTCTCGAACCCAACACCTCCCTTTTACCTAAGAATATAAGGTCCCTTCCTAGAATCAAAAGGTCCTTTTGGCTATAAAAAAGCGCTGCACTCGAAACTGCGACATCCCGACTGCAAGTCAAGTATCCGAGAAACTAGACCACAGACGGCATTCAGTTACAAGTTGCTAGCTCATAGCCTTAATATACCTAAATCTTCAGATCCCATAGTTGGCTCTTACAACATGTCAGGAAGAAAGGAAGCTGATGCTGTTACTTTCATCACCGAAAAGTTTTATTGATATTCAGCATTTTTGCAATTAAAGAGTAACAATCATCCAAATTTAGCCGATTTTTTGTTGGTTTTCCGCTTTTCATATAACACGAAAACAAAAATCAATCAATCAAAAACAATTTTGCCCACCCGTTTTTAGTTAAATAGAACAAGTTCATTTAGAACCGTTGTTGACTACCTGCCGGTATATAATTAAATGTAATCAACAAAACACGCGTGGGCAATAATTACTCACATGTTACGCAATATAATTGGAACGAAGCGACTATTTTTAGGACCAATACAATAGTATAGCGAGTATATTTAAATAAATAAATAAAATTAAATAAATATTTTACAACAACACACACATTGCCTTCATCCATGTTAAGTAGCTAAAGCACTTGTGTTATGGAAATCAGACAACGAGATATATTTACTTATATTTTTTTTTTCTTTTAAATACATAATTATATAAATAAATAAAACACGCAGACACATCCAACAAGTGCTTAAAAAGCTCATAACCTAAGCACCTCTCAGCGGTGGGAATCGAATCCACGACTCTGCGAAGCCACCAACGGGCCCGTCAAATTATTAGTATTTACAAAAAACATTTAAAATAAAATAAAACACCGAAATTAAAATGAAAAAAAAAAACGATAATACATCTCAAACAAAATAACAGATATGCATGGCACCTACATATAAAAAAAGTGTAACAAATAACAAACAGGCCGCTTTCTGGAATTCACTCAGTGAACAGTGGACAACGTCGGTTTTCTCGTTCACAATGTTGAGCAACCGAATCGTCATGGGAGCTCTCTGGAGAAGTTTAGTTCGACTGGTTGGTATTACAAACATACGGTGCCTATTAAGTGCCTCCTTTGTACATGAGTCTTTGCAAAAGTAGTGACGCACATATATTTCGTAGAAAACGAACACATTAGAATGTAAAAACCACTTTAGCTTTGTGCGGGTTTTTTATTAACAGACTGGGAACATGACAAAATTGCAATTCCACTCTTTCAAAGGAACACTTGCAAGCTATACGAATTCATTACGTAGTTCTTCCACAACAAAGAAATGTTTTTTAAAAGCAACAGTAAGATGTGTAATACATTTTCACAAATATACATAAATTTACGTTAATTATGTCTAAAAAGAAAGAAAACTATGTTAATTAAAAAAACAATAACATTATGTACACAATCTGAATAAAACAGAAGCGAAAATTATATTAAAGAAATTCCTGAAATCCCTCAGATGCGACGAATTAGACGACCTACATACTGAAAGTTTCTGGATTCTAATAAATTAGACTACATATTCAACTGGAAACATATTTATTGTTTTTAGAAGTTTATTCCCCCACAATCAATGCATTTTTGCATTCTTTGAAACCATTGTGTAAAACAGTGGGACCAGTCTTCTTTGGAGATCTCTTCAATGGACTCGTGGAACGCACTCACCGCCGCTTCAGGACTTGTAAATCTTGAACCTCGAAGTTTATCTTTAGTTTTAGGAAACAAGAAGAAGTCGCATGGTGCAAGGTCTGGACTGTAAGGCGGATGTGTCATAAGTTGTACTTTTTCACTCTTCAAATACGCATTCGTCAGCCGGGCGGAGTGCGCGGACGCGTTGTCGTGGTGAAGGACTACATCGCTCCGAGGACGCTTTTCACGAACTTTTCCTAGAACTACGGGCAAACATTTGTTTGTATACCAATCCGCGGTTACTGTCCTCTGATCTTCAAGTGCTACCGTTGCATAATGGCCTGTTTTTCCAAAAAACGAGGCAACCATTTTCTTACCCGTGCGTCGACTTTTCTTGACTTTTGTGGGTAAATCATCAAAAGGGAAGACCCATTCTGCCGATTGGCTTTTCCTTTCAGGTTCAAAACAGTATACCCACGTTTCGTCACCTGTCACGATATTATAGACAGCCAATAATTTCCCACCGTCATACTTTTCTATCATTTCACGGCACCAATCCATTCGTAGGTAGTCGTTTTTGATCTTTTGACCGACTGCATAACTTCCTTACGTTTAGATGTGCATGTAAAACAGTTTGAACTTGACTCATTCCAATCCCTAATGCAGTCTGAATTTGCTCACAGATTAGTTTTTTATCAGTCATAATTAATTGCCTCACAGTGTCTATGTTAGTGTCGGTAACCGCTGTTTTTGGCCGACCTTCACGAATGTTATCGTGGAGGTGTCTCCGTCCACGTCTGAACTCAGGAAACGACGCATACACAGAGCTACGAGACGGGGCTTCATCACCAAACTGGTTGAAGTCTATGGCAACTCTCTTGTGATTTAACCCACAGCGAAAACCATAAAAAATCATAGGCCGAAAATTTTCACGTGTTAATTCCATGGTAAAGTCCGCAACAAAATTTCAAAACAACACCTTTATCTGTGACAACACAAAAATCAAAAAACAAATGATAGTCATGGAATTCGAAAATTTTCATAAAGTCTTTTTTTCAAAATCAGTATTTTTTTCCATATTTTCAGTCAAAATAAGTATTTTTTTTTCATTAAAAAACTATCAGTATCGTAGTAATTAATTAATGATAAGAATTAAATAAATTGACTATTATAGTTTATATGTATTGTTTATTGGCGAATTCATGATAATTACTTATTGTACGATACATTCAATTGCAACACACATGCTCCTACATACACTCAATCACAAATATTTCAACTCAAACGGAGCTACACTATACACTCTTCAATTATCTACTATTTTATTCTTCCTAGAATTAGTTAATTTGGTCGCACTTTTATTACTTACTAGCTGGTGCCCGCGACTTCGTCTGCATCTTTATAAATTGTAGCCTATGTGTTATTCTGATGTATTAGCTAAATTATTGGAAAGTTTCATTAAAATCCATTCAGTAGTTTTTGCTTGAAAGAGTAACAAACATCCATCCACATATACATACTTTCACGTTAATAATATTAGTAGGATCGGTTTAATTTGTCTTTAGTAGCACATATCACGCTAATGAACAAATGTGCTCCATCGTAGACCGCGTCGCTGCTTAACACCAGGCAGGATGATGGTCAAACGTTTTTACTGTGTCAAAATTACTCTCATTGCACCTAGAGAGATTGCGTCCAGTTCAGTTTATATTTTAAAATTATTTAAATACGGCTTATAAATAATAATAATAATAAATAATACACTTCACGCCTTTAATCCCACAGCGGGGTAGGCAGAGGCACTTGCTAAAGCAAATACCCACGGTTCACCAAGCGTATTTAACCCAACGTGACAGGGGGTGAGCCCATCGCCGTTATAGGGTCACACACCTTGTGGTGTGCGGGTTTCATCACGATGTTGTCCTTCACCGTACGAGCGTTGCGTTGCGTACATAGGCTCTGAAAAAGAGTCCCATTGGTACACGTCCAGTAGCCGGACTCGAACCCGCGACCTCCCGGTTACAAGTCAAGTATCCGACCAACTGGACCACAGACGCTCTCTTATTATTTATTATTATTTATTTGGGCTTATAGTTGTGGTTGTGCTGAGTTTTCGTTGGTGCAATGTATTAGTCAGCTGGTCCAACTAAAAGTTTCGTTCGTGTCATTTGCTATCCCCGGTGTTCTGGAGGCATCTGTAAAGGTAATAATTACACTATTACGGCTTTACTAATAAACACGGTTAATCTATTCTGAAATAATACCAAGCTCGGATTAAATTGTCAGTATGTCAAGTATGGAGTAACCAGTTTCAGTAGACCTGTCATAACTTCGATTTAAGTTACAACGCATTTATTGGTAAGGAGGTAAGTATTTATTACACTCAAACCCCCTTACCAATAAACGCGTTTTCACTTACACAACGGTTATTACAGGTCTACTAGAACTGGTTATTCCGTATTTGACATACAACTGACAAGTTAAGTTGAGGTTTGTGTATCTTCGAAATAGCAATTCTGCCATTATTGGTAAGGCCCTAACCATATATTTATGGATCTTTCCTTAAGAATGAGATAGATAGGTATCTCATCCTACTGCAGTCGGCGATTCAAACCATTACACCATTGATCTTTCTTTCTCTCATCGAACTTTAGTAACTCTAATTACGAAATACGAAAACGTTTATTGTCTCATAAACAGAGGTGGTACATGTGTATTGCTGATATTATGTACATAGTAATACTATTGACATAGAATGTTCATGATGAGACAATAGGGTGTGGTCTCAGCTTGTGCTGAGCGAGGATTGTGATCCTGCGCAGCGCTGGTTTTCAGCCCCATCCTGGCTCCCTAGGTGGTCAGGGATGAGGTCGGTAAGTGGGTGACCCCTTCCGCACTGAACTTAAAAAAAACAACTAAACTATGACAATAAAACACTAATTTAAAAACTATTAATAAAGAGTAACAATTAAAATTAAAGTTAAAGTAACTAGGAAAACAGAGTGCTCTACTTAAATACTTTAGCAATTTTGTAAGTGTGTGTGTAGTGATGTGTTCGCGTGTGTGTGTGTGTGTGTGTGTGTGTGTGTGTGTGTGTGTGTGTGTGTGTGTGTGTGTGTGTGTGTGTGGTGATGTGCGTGCGTGCGTATTTGTATCCTTTTTTTATTACTGGTGGTAAAATAATTAAATGTTAACACTCAACTCACTTTTTTGGACCGTGAAATAATCTTTAATATAAAGGGTTTTCCAGTAGGCGTGCTTCAGCAGCTTGTTTTTTGAACAAAGCATCTTTGTATTTAAGCTTGAAGTTTTGTGTATTTGTGATTTTCCTAACAGGAGGGGGTAGATCATTCCATATTTTTGCTGCACGGTATCTAAAGCATCCTTGAAATCTTGTTGTGGTGTGTGGAGGAATTTTGAGTGTGTTTTGGTAGCTTGATCTGAGGTTCTTTTGTGATTCACTGTTTCTCCAGGATAATTTTTCAAAAAGGTATTCCGGTTGTTTGTTAACAATTACCCTTTGAACTGTACATGCGTATTGCAGTTCTCTTCTGTGGTTCATGTTGAGAATAGCATGTTTATTTAAGTATGGTGTAATAAATTCCTTTTTGGGAATGTTGAAACAAAACCGGATGCACGCATTCTGTACTCTCTGGATTGCCCTTTCTGTATTCGTCTTAATTCTGGGACCATATATGGTATTACAGTAGTTTAGTGGGGACAGAACTAATAAGTCAACAAGAATTAGGCGGAGCTTTTCGGTGATGTAGGGTCTTAATCTATATAACGTTTTAAGCTAAAAGTATGCATTTCTAATTTTTTCATTGATATGTTCGACAAATTTTTGTTCTCCATCGTGTATTAGTCCTAGATTTCGAGCTTTATCCACAAGCTGTAGGGGAGTGTTGTTTATTTTTATTTTGTCTTTGTAATCTGTAGTTATGTTTCTTTGATGCTTTGTCCCTATCAAAATCACTTGTGACTTATTAGCATTTAGGCACAACGAGTTGTTCTGTGACCAAGTGTATACTTGCTGTAAATCGTCGTTGATTACTTGAATCGCTTTTTTAGCGTCAGATCGTTTAAATGAGTAGTACAGCTGAGTGTCATCAGCATAGAAGTGGAATTTGCATGATTGTATCTGTCTTTCTAAATCTGCTGTAAAGATGCTGAATAAGATAGGACTTAAAATTGACCCCTGAGGTACACCTCTGTTACTGGTCTGGTTGTAGATTTTTTGGTTTCTCCATCTCTACTCTCCACAAAAATTTGTTGTTGCCTATTCAGTAAGAAGGTTTCAAACCATTTGCAGGTATTTTTGGAGAAGCCATACGATTGTAATTTAGTTAAGAGTAGCTTTGGATGTAAACAATCGAAGGCTCGTGAGTAATCGAGTAACACCAAGATACTGCTGAGTCCTGAGTCAGAGGCTGCCGTCAGATCATCCGTCACATTTAATAAAGCTGTCTCTGTACCATGGCATCTACGAAATCCGGATTGTAATTTAGGTATAATGTTTCTAGCGGTAATGTAGTCTCGCGTTTGCTTTAGTATAACTTCTTCTAAAACTTTTGACAGGACAGGTAGAATGGAGATAGGACGCAAATCCTTTAGATCATCGACAGTTGGCTTCTTGGGAATAGGTTTGATGAGAGCTGTTTTCCAGCAAGATGGAAATGTACCCGTTTCTATGGATTTGTTAACGATTGCAGTAATATATGGTAGAGTGGCATTAAGAGTGAGTTTTATCATTTCAATATTAATATTGTCGATGCCTTTTGCTTTTGTACGTATTCGATTTATTATTTTTAAAACCTCTGTTTCAGTTGTTGGTTTTAGGTTAAATAAGGATTCTTGATTATTTTCTGTGCCTGTACTTGTAGAATTATCATTGTTTACAATGGGTAAATTAAGGAAGTGATCGTTAATTTTGTTGGGATCGCTTAGGTGTTCTGGTATTTTTTCATCTCGGTTTTTAATTAGGTTCGTGTTATTTTTAATGTTATTCCATAAGAGTTTGGGGTTTTTGAGATTTCTGTTAATAATATAATTAAAATATGCTTTTTTCTCTCTCTCAGTTGATGCAGAAACAAAATTTCTAAGAGAACGGTAATATTCTTTAGCGCTATCTGATTTATCTTTTTTTGCTTTGGCTAGGGATTCTTTGCGTAGTTTTATCATGAATTTTATCATGTTAGTTATCCAGGGCTTTTTTACTGGTGCGTGGTGGTCGAATAAACGGATAATTAAGTCGTTGAACATATTAATCATGTCATCTACGTCCGAAGAGTTCGAAACGGTTTCCCAGGGCAAATTGCGTAGATCTGCAGCAAATAAGTCCATATTTATATCTCCTAGGCACCTCCTGTATACGATTCTTAAGGGTATTTTAGGTTTCCTAATATTAAACTCAACTAATACTAAAGAGTGATCACTTATAATCGTGTTATGAATAACTGTAACATTCCTACATATCGTTGAGGGGTTCACCATAATAATATCTAATAATGTGTCTGTTGTGTCTGTTATTCTAGTGGGGTCATTAACTACCTGATGAAGACTATGCTAATGGCAGAAATTGCGTAGCTCTTTTGCTTTTGATGATTCAGTCTGAAGATCAATATTCAGATCTCCTAATAAACAAAAATATTCTGAGCGTGACATACTAGTTACAGATTCACTGAGGGAGTCGAGTGCATCCTGAACCTTAATGCTTTCTGGCCTATAAGCGGTTTATTAACATATTCAATATCTTTTTATCTAAATATATAAAAGTCCAGTGTCATGATGTTTGTTCCCAATGAACTCTACACCAAGGCTACCCATATTCACAAAAGTTGGCATTTATATGTAATTTGGTCCACTTTGAGAGATATGATAGTTTATATTTCGTGACATCCACTGCTGGGCACAGGGCACCCTGGAGGTTATACTAGTTTTATATTCGTATTAATAGTTAAGACAGGACAACGTCTGTCGAGTCCACTAGTATTACTATGTATTTACCTTTTTAAACATTCGTTAACCACCGCCACCGCCGCTCAACAGCGGTACACAGTTTTATCCGTTAAAGTTTACTTTATTGCATATTTATTTGTTATATTTTCTAAATTTTATGGGTAAATGCCGTCCGCACAACACACAACTTTATAAGGTTTACCTTTTTAGTACCCTGCATTACTCTACTACTACTATAAATGTAATAAATGAAACTTGGTTGTGGGAGGGCAAGGAAGGTCGTGAGCCTTCTGTGCGGCACAGAGGCTGCACGCAGTCTTTATCCGGATACTGTAACCGGATAAAGACTCCGTCACATCAAATTCGTGATCCTAGGAACCAAACTCCAAATCCTCAAAGCCACTGATGCGATGTCTTCCACAAATATTTCTATCCGAGTTCTCTATGTGGTTGGTAACTGCTTCTATGGCCTCAAGGTACTTTACAATGTTCGCGATTACCTTAGTGTTGATTTGCGTGTCACAATGTGTGAAACGTTAACATTGTCTAGGTTAAACTATTGCGATGTTGTCAATGTTGGAAGTTGTTTTATTGGAAGATCTCAAAGGATTCACAGAGTGCGAAACGCATGCGCTCGTTTCTGCTTTAAAATCCTTCCCCGTATCCATGTCAGTCCGTACGTGGGTAATGCAAACTTACTGAATATGGATGCGCGAATAGTAAATTGCACCCGGCCTCGCTTTTGTTTGACGTAATCAAGAAAAGAGAGCCAGCTTGCCTTTATAATAAGCGAACATGGTTAGAGAACGACTGGGTCGGCCTCGCTTCCTGTGTCCGTCGATGAACCCAATCGCTGACGATTTTCGCCTACTGGTTGGGGTCCATACGACTCACGTGACCGGCCCAGTTCCACTTCAGTTTGGCGGTCGCTAGTCCAACATCCGCAATTTTGGTTTTGGAGCGCAGTGTGGTATTTCGGTCATGTTCAGTCCTTTTAATACCAATAATGCTGCGTTCCATAGCCCGTTGGCAAACCTTGAGCATGGACTTCATCGACCAGGTCTGCGCATCATGTTTACAAATCATCTTTAATATTATGTTAATATATTTTATGTTTAATATGTATACGTATTATTTTGCTGTAATTTGTTCTAAGTTTATTTTTTGTTGTCATGCGAATAAATCCTCTCTCTCTATAATTCTCAAATTGAAATCCGTCCCGTTCTTTTGAGTTAATTAATAACAAAAATACCTACATGGACAACACAAATAGTTCCTGTTTATAGATTGTTTTAAATAAATTCCTCATAAAGCACCTTCATTCCACGCCAGTCTTGTTCAAAAACAGCAATTCCAGGTACTTTTATTAATACTTTACAATTATTTTGGTTTCATCACATTGCATTGCTGAAATAAAAGTTTTGTAGAAAATTAATATCAATATGATACAATTGGTATGTTTTGAGTCCATAACAAAAGCATCACTAATGTTAACTTAGAATAGTTTTTATCGAATTCCAAATTGAATAATGATTGACATTTTATATTTTTTCCAAACCGATTCGAGGGAATAATCTGCCCCTGTGTTTAACATTCGTGGACTATGAGAAGGCCCGTTGAGATCTGGTCCGTTCTGGAGTATATATGCAGCGTTACCAAGTTGACTGGCGGTGGCGATACATCCAAGTGATAAGATGCCTCTAAGAAGCTGCCGCCATGTCCGTACAAGTACAAAATCAGCAGACAAGTTCCATACCAAGACGCTGCATTGGAAAGGACGTGGCATCAACATCAATGGCGAGCATATCTCTCTTGCGATTTTCAGAGAGCTGAGACGTGTGTCCACAACCTCAAAGTAGTACAGGGTCTTAATGGAAAGGGCTATGCTCGGCGCTTCTCTGAAAGATGGTATCAGAAACGAATTGGTCCGACAGAGAACCAAAGTCATTGTCATACCCCGCTGTCACTTCAGATTTTTACTCCGATGAGCTGAATTAAAAAGCTAAAGTGCCCTGTACCGGCCATATTAGCTGTAAACGAGTTCTCGAGTGGAGACCGCATCTCGGTAAACGGAGTGTACGACGACCTCAGGCAAGGTGGACTATTGATATGGTCAAGTTGGCTGGCAGAATGTGACAAGCAAAAACAAATCACAGTGGCGTGCAATTGGAGAGGCCAATGTCCAGCAGTGGACAAATATGGGCTGATGTTGATTCGAGGAGGGATGTTTAATGTCAAGAAGTATGGATACTATTATATCTGGTGCTACTTTTAATATATGCCAATATGTTATGGACTGTTTCTACTAATCATTCTGAACAACTGAACAATCACATCACTGCTTAACATCATACAAATACAGGGTGGTGGGCAAACGCTTGTGTGTAGTAGCAGAAAAGAAAAACCCAATCACGCTCCAAAGATCCCTGTTCGACTGTACGTGCAGTGTTCGATGAGGCGTGAAGAGAGCTAGTTTAACAGTCTTTTGTTTCTTTTTACTTCGTAGTATTACCTAAAAATACACTTTGTGTATTATTATTTTGATTGCTAAGGGTAGACCCTTAACTCTACCCACTTCGTCAGGTAAGGCTAGTATAAATGTAAAAGTAATACGTAAATTCTCTCTTATGTCGAGGCGGAAACGGAAGCCCAAATTTTTTTTTCTGTACTTATCCGACTCTTTTGATCACTGTGCACATATTTTATTACATTAATTAAGTGAGGTTTACTGACAGTTTCTCTCGCAGGTCATTTTATTAAAGCTCTCGTATTAGTGTTGGAATTTGGAATTGGTGTAGACTTTACTGCTGAAATGACTTACCATTTCGACAGTTGTCAATATCCCCAGGCGGAAGAAAATATAATGAAATATTTACAACAATACACCCATTGCCTTCATCCCATGCTAAGTAGCTAAAGCACTTGTGTTATGATAAATCAGACAACGAGATATATTTACTTTTATATACCTATATATGTTTTCATTTAAATATATACTTATATAAATAAAACACCCAGACACAATCAACAAGTACTTAAAAGTTCGTCACCTAAGCACCTGTTAGCGGTGGGAATCGAACTCACGATCCTACGGAGTAGAGGCAGACATGCTAACCACTACACCAACGGGCCTGTCGAAATACCAGTCTATCCTTTCAAACTATCATCGGCTGATTGGATTTGTGTTCTTTCTGTATGAAGATACTTCACGCCTTTAATCCCAAAGAGGGGTAGGCAGAGGCACTTGCTAAAGCAAGTACCCACGGTTCACCGAGCGTATTTAACCCAACGTGACAAGGGGGTGAGCCCATCGCCGTTATAAGGTTCACACACCTTGTGGTGTGCAGGTTTCATCACGATGTTGTCCTTCACCGTACGAGCGTTGCGTTGCGTACATAGGCTCTAAAAAAGAGTCCCATTGGTACACGTCCAGTAGCCGGACTCGAACCCGGGACCTCCCGGTTACAAGTCAAGTGTCCGACCAACTGGACCACAGACGCGTCGTATGAAGAGACAGTTGAAATGGATTGAATAGGGTCTACATAATTTTAAAGAAAAAAATCCGGCCAAGAGCGAGTCGGACTCGCCAATGAAGGGTTCCGTAGCAGCACTAGAAGCAGGTAGGTAACATAGTAGTATACAAGTTTTTGTAGTTCGTTGTAAATTTGATCGACGTGTTATCTACAATACAGGGTGGCGCATCCAAATCGGTCAGTATGGGAAAGTCTGAAACTATAACACATATGACGATTTGTTCTTAGGAACCATGTCACCGATTTTTATAAGAAGAAAAACTGCATTCATACATTTAAACAGGAATCGAACCCGGTTGTTTTGAGAGAAAAAAAACTGAAACTATTTATATTTAGAGATCGATTCCATAGGTCTTAAGAAGTAAATGTTTCTATTTAACATAATGTCTAAAATTAAAACAATGCATTGTTTTCACATACTTTTAGTAGGTGTTGGAAGTGGCCACTGTTTTGTTAATACAATATTAAAACTTTTTTTTAATGGAAGTATGCAGTTTTTCTTGTTATTAAAATGAATAACATAGTTCCTAAGAACATAACTTCTTATGTCTTATAGTTTCATACTTTTTCAAGCACCAAATTTCAATAATGTAGCTCTTATAGTTTATTTCGACAGACATTACGAATCTATAAGGGTTCCGTTTTTGCCATTTGGCTACGAAACCCTAAAGAACAACTTCGAAAAAGGCGATTAGCCGCTTGCCCATACATTTTTAAAAGTGATCCTTGATTTATCGCGTTTACCATCACCATACCCTGATTTCTTTATCATGGAACCACCATGGAACATTCTTTCCAACAAAAAAAAACATAAAACAACGGAATTATCTGCGAACAAACATAAAAAATCGAATTTATAAAGATTCCTTTCTTGAAGTCGCAAGAAACAGACTAGGATACAATATTGTATTTCCAACTCATGTTTCCTGTATATGTATTGTATACCTCTTCGCACAACGACTGTTTGCAAGTAGAACTTTTTCAATTTCTACTTCAGTGTACACACAAATCATAGAGGTATAATAAGCGGGCACAAAAATTCGAGAGACAAGCGACCAGTCGACTATTTACATTTTTATGTTGCAGTTACATTTTGTATACAGAAAAGCCAACAATGCGACGGCCGGCTTGACTCGGGCATGAATAAATGCAGAAATCCCGTACTTTGTGCACGCCACTGCGCACAGCGGAAAACAAATACTAACAGATGTTATGAAAGCCAAGGGAAATAATGCGAAAAACAAAATGGCTGAAGCTTGACTAGTCATCTGGGTTTGAATTATGCCGTCGGGTCGCGGTTGCTGGCTCTCTCCGCTTATTTCGTTTCTTTTACTTTTTTTCGGGGCACTTGCGACGTTGCTTGCTAGTGCAGCGGACAACGAGAGAACTGGCAACAACGGAAGAATTAGTGCAATAACTGCTATTTGTTCAGTTACGTTAGGTTTTTTTTTATAAGAATCCCTCCAGTGACGTATCCGCGGCATTCATTGTTCTGGAACGAAAAATATCGTGCATTTGGAGATTTTCCTATTGTTTACTATGACGTTTCGCTGCGGGGATAATTAAAATTGTGATATCGGAAAATGTGAAGTGATATTGCTGGAGCTTAAATGTATTTCAATTTTGTCGGTGGAGAGCAATCTTGTTGAGATTCGGAATCTCTAATAATCTTATAGAATAAAGGTTTATTGGACTCAATCAACGTTATTTACCTACACTCTGCGATTCTGAATCGTTTTACTTAACGAATATATGTTTTTAAATCTTGGATTAAATTATTTGGAGTTTTAATAAAGAAATAAGACGTGCTCTATGGCCCTATGTATGCTTCGATCTTTGAATCGAAAGGGATTTTGATGCGGTTTTATTAGTATAATAACAACAGAGGAATTCTGTTAATACTACGTATATTTGCAAAACAACGTTTGCCGTGTCATCGTATTTTATAAAACACCTGTGCCTATAAAGACAGTGTATAGTTATTTTGCAAGCTTACCAATGGTGGAAGGCCATTTGTAGAATATGCCTAGTAACCAATTGAATTTGTCTATAGTTTAAACGCCATAGCATACCTAGACATCCATATAAAAAATAAAAAAAAAACACTTCACGCCTTTTAATCCCAAAGCGGGGTAGGCAGAGGCACTTGCTTAATAAGCAAATACCCACGGTTCACGCGCGCGTATTTAACCCAACGTGACAGGGGGTGAGCCCATCGCCGTTATAGGGTTCACTCACCTTGTGGTGTGCGGGTTTCATCACGATGTTGTCCTTCACCGTACGAGCGTTGCGTTGCGTACATAGGCTCTGAAAGAGCCCATTGGTACACGTCCAGTAGCCGGACTCGAACCCGCGACCTCCCGGTTACAAGTCAAGTATCCGACCAACTGGACTACAGACGCTCTCACCAACGCGCAAATAAAGCGCACGAGAGTATCATCCATAAGGTCGGGTATTTGGACTTGAAGTGGGCAGATTGTAGGTTCGAGGCCTGCTGAATAAGGCGTATACCGTATACCGATTGGTATACGCCTTGTTCAAATAAGAAAAATAATGGTAAAGTACTTTTTATATCACCGTTATAGGGTTCACACACCTTGTGGTGTGCTAGTTTCATCACGATGTTGTACTTCACCGTGTATGTGTACGGGTTTGAAATTTATTCCATTGGTACACGTCCAGTAGCCGGACTCGGACCCGCAACCTCCCGATTGCAAGTCAAGTATCCGACCAACTGGACCACAGACGCTCTTAAAGTAAAATTAATGTAACTACACACACAATACTTATACATTAAATTATAAAAAACATCGTTAACCCGCATTCCTACCCACGGATACAAGTGAAAGGAGTGATCATTTACTTAGCAGTACGAAGTACTTATTTCCTCATAGAGTTCATAGTATTCCTTTACTTCTAAATAAAAAAATAATGTATTAATTTGCTAGACATGCTATGAAACTGTGTAGACGTTGTAAATTAGCTTCTAATTATGCATTAGAAAACATGAAACATTGAACTTGCTGAATTTGTTTTAACAATGTCGTCGAAACAGATTCACATTCGGGTTAAATAAATCAAACCTTATTATTTATATAGCGAATGTGGTCCTGTTGGTCGGATACTTGACTTGTAACCGTGAGGTCCCGGGTTCGAGATCGGCTATTGGACGTGTACCAATGGGACTCTTTTTCAGAGCCTATGTACGCAACGCAACGCTTGTACGGTGAAGGACAACATCGTGATGAAACCCGCACACAACAAGGTGTGTGAACCCTATAACGGCGATTGGCTCACCCCCTGTCACGTTGGGTTAAATACGCTTGGTGAACCGTGGGCATTTGCTTTAGCAAGTGCCTCTGCCTACCCCTCTTTGGGATTAAAAGGCGTGAAGTGTATATTTTAAATCAAACCTTATGGAAAGTGAAAATTGCTTTTTTTCCAATAAACGTTTTCTCCTATTTACAGAGTGTCATATGATATTTGCGAAGCTCATGTTCGGCGTAAATGATTGCATTTTCGTGCTTTATAAATTATTTATTACGTGATCTCGGCGTGAATAAATCGTAACTATTTATTCAATTCCAAGTATGTTATAAAAATTGAGAAATACATTTATTTTAAAACTTGGCTTTAGCATGAATTTACAAATTTGATATTAATAATTGAAAAAAAATACAAATGTTTTTTTTTATAAATTCCTCATACTGTAAATTATCAATTTCGTTATTGTTTCATCAGTGGCGTAGACTTTGTACCTATTTTCCACAAAATATTTAAACACAATCAAATTAAGACAATACAAGAATTAAGTCTTATTGTTATTATATTAACGGGAGGGATGTGTTTCCTAAAGGGATATAATCTTTTGTAAGTGAATATCACTTTTTATTGTACGGATAGTAGGTGTTCATCATCAGCCACATAACGTCCACTGCTGGACGAGGGCCTCCCCCAATGAGATCCGTGATCGCGTGGGGTGAAATGCCAGTAATCGCCACGCTTGGCAGGCGGGTTGGCGATCGCAGTGGTGTTGTGGTTTAACTCACAGAGAGCGCTGCTGCCCGTTCTCTGGAGAGCTCCCTCGGTCGCCTCTTACGACCCGCATGACGGGAAAAGTTGTGCTGGGGTGGTGACACATGTATTCTATTCGCCGTCACCACAGTAGGTGTTACCTAACTAATATATATATCGCACAGTTAGAATAAAAAGGACCCAATACAAAACATGACGATTTTGTAATTTAAGTTTTGTTTCTTTTATATTAAGGTTCAATTTATAACACATTTTGTAATGACATGACATGACACATTTTGTTTTGTGTCACTTTTAATCTAACTGTGCGATATATAAAAATAAATTGATGTTCGTTAGTCTCGCTAAAACTAGAGAACGACTAGATCCATTTGGCTAATTTTGGTCTTGAATTACACGTGGAAGCCCAGTGAAGGGTTAAAAGTTGTATTTCTTCCAATACTCGAGGTACAAAGGCGACTTCCTATGAAGTCGCCTATCCTCCCAAAACAAATGCTTGTCGAGACAATTACACGCATCAAAAGTGTCTAGGGATCAAGAACATTTTTAGCTCTAAAAAAATCTAATTTATTTAAATCAAATCTAATCTTCTGGATTGGTCTTCTACCTAATTCCCCATGCCTGTATCAATGACTTATCACCACATTTTGAATAAATTATGATTGAATTTGTTGATAGTGATTAAAAAAAAAAAAGAATTCAGTTTTTGTAAAATATATTTTTGATTGCAATCTTTTCAAATGTATTATTGCAGTTGTATAGAAACAACTTCGAAGACGAGGTAAACAGAAGAATTCAGCTGGGTTGTGCAGCAATTGGGAAGTTACGTCGACTCTTAACATCAGCGATCCCACAGTGCCTCATCAGTGTGTCCTACCTGTAATGACATACGGAGCTGAGACGTGGACACTGACGGCACGGCTGGCCCACAAGCTCAAAGTCGCACAGCGTGCTATAGAGAGGGCTATGCTCGGCGTTTCTCTGAAGGATCGTATTAGAAATGACGTGATCCGACAGAGAACCAAAGTAGCTCATCGTTTTAGCAAGCTGAATTGGCAGTGGACCGGCCATATTAGCAGCTTAGTAGAACCGATGACCGTTGGGGCAAACGAGTTCTCGAGTGGAGACCGCGTCTCGACAAACGGAGAGTAGAACGCCTTCAGATAAGTTGGACTGATGATATACGCAAGATGGCTGGCAGAAGCTGGATACGAGAGGCCGAAAACAGATCAGTGACGTGCACTTGGAGAGGCCTATGACCAGTAGTGGAAAAGTATGGGCTGATGATGATGATTGCTATGTCGTCTTTTTTAGGGACATTTCCTTCTTCTCTGAATACGAATAGACGTTTTGTAAACTGTCTGAAGATTTTAGTTTAATCTTCGATCATCCAACAAGATGACGAAGATGAAGATTTCTTAAGATGTACGTACAGTATGAAGCCTCAGTTTGAAGAAAGATCTAGTGACAATACACACTTAGAGTGTAATATAAAGATTAGGTAGGTAATACGTGTCAACATTTGTATGTTATCTAATTATGTTTGTTTGTCTGTTTGAGATGCTTTGAATCCCGCACGACGCGGATATTATCGGAGGGTCCCCGCCAAGTCGAGCGCGAAGCAAACACTGCTGTACCGTCCTTTACTGGAACCATTTCGCCGCACTTTGGGCCCCTATTTGAGAACCTCTGGATAAGATCAGAACACAGAAATGTTCATCATCCAGTACTTACCTATAACAGTTGAAAACGTGTGTTAGCTCAGTGGATGAAGAAATGAAAGAGTGTACTGTATGTAATAAATTTTTGTTGAAAATTAACAATTCGGATGATGATTGGCAGATAGAAACGAGGCACTTTTCAGTAAAACCAGAGAGTTATTTATATGTGTAGCGCTGACATAAGAACAGTAGAGAGCTATAAGCTTAAAGCAACACCCAACATTCAATTAATCCTAGAACATGAGCTGTGCAATAATAAAAAAAAACCTACATTAATCCCGCGAAGCGAGTACTCTTGTAATTTTTAACGCAGTACACTAAAAAATGTATACAACACCACTGTATGTTGAGCCAATCGCGCATGAAATAGTAAATTCTTGTGGGCTCAGGAGAAAATGGCATTTTTACAAGTGTTTGTCTTAGTACGAGCTCAGTAACAGATTGCGGGCTGCATACCAAACAGGATGGCACTCTGAAAGGGGACAGATTAAACAGCTATCATGTTGATAAAAAAAAATGTACTGCAAAATGTTGCTTGATGGGTAAGATGGCCAAGTTAGATACTGACGGGAAAATTTTCGGCTCCTTAACCATTCCGTGGACACGTCTTGGCCGTCGACGCGATAGCAAATATAACACTTCTCTTGTGTTCTTTTGTGTCCCCTAAATGGTTTGTTATCGAAATGTACCAAAATTATATTAAGTAAGTAGGTACAGTTGGTACACCCTAGCCCAACTTTTCCCGTCTTGGGGGTCGTAAGAGGCGACCGAGGGACGGGCAGCAGCAGTCTCTGTGAATTTAACCACCAATTTCGCCAACCCGCCTTCTAACCGTAGCGATTATTAGCATTTCCTCCCAAATGATCATGGAGATGGGCAAGGCTCTCATCCAGCAGCTTTTTTTTTAAATTTGATCGGTTCGCAGGTATTCGCGCCTACTAAATGAAGGCCAAAAAAGTAGTTACGATATTGTTCATCTTTAGAGTTTACATGTTTAACTATATTATTACTACGATTTACACATGGGCATGATAAATAAAAATAAAAATATTATGTAGGCAACTAGAGTGAAATATAATATGAAATATTTCTGTCAAGATGTGCCAACAAACTGCTATGCAGTTTGGCATCTCAAAGATACAACTGTATGTAATTTATAAGTGAATACATCTATCTATCTATCTAAGAAAGGGTGAAGAACTACTTATGAAATTTTCCTACACGGTAAAAGCGATGTCTTAGTTCATTACTTAATATTATGTTGAAGTTGAGCCATACAACAAACACCCTAATGAGCTACTCGCTTCGAACAAGAAACTCATTAGGTCTCCATTACGTCAACTTAAAATGCTTGTGCCTTATTAGTGAATACCTCTCAGTGTTTGTGTTTAAGATAGAGGGCTCATATTTTCATAATGTATTTAGTAAAACGCGACAGACTTAGTGACTGAGATGCATATAATGGGAACTTTGAATAAAACTTAGACTTTGCTGTCTATCCGTCTCTTTCTTTAAAAAATAAACGATGGAGACCAACACAGTTGTCAGTAAGAGATTGCTTAGTAAATGGTAGTATTAGGAGCCAAATCTATTTTAAGTTCAATTGTTTTACAAATAAACAAACAGTAGTTGTATTAACTACTAGTGGACTCGACAGACGTTGTCCTGTTTTAACTATTAATATGGTTGGCCTGTGCCCAGCAGTGGATGTAATTTTTTTTTCATAAGAACCTTCTGCTGTCATTACTAAGCACAACAAAGAATTAATTAGCGAAATCGGTCCACCCGTTCCGGAGTTATGGCATGACAACGAAAAGCGGCTTTGATTTTTATATAATAGATACATAACCTTTAGTTAGCTTTTACCCTTTACCTTCTTTTTTACCCTTTACCCTCGTATTCGTAAAGTTATAACTGTTAGTAAAGGTCTCAAAAGCTAGTCAAATTGTACTCCAAATACGGACAAACCAATCTAAGTTAATATACGTCAACTAGTTAGTCAGCGTTTTAACTTTTTATGAATACGACGGTTAAAATGAAACATCTAAAATCATCTATGAGTGTTCGTGAAAATAGTTAACTGAATATACACTTCGCATTGTATGCGCAACACGTGGACCATATTATTTGTACAGTTCATTTATCAAAGTAAACACACATGTAGTTAGTTATGAATGCATAAAATATGTACGTCGCACATATGGATTGCGATGATTTCAATAGTTATGTGATCAGATCATCAAATATTGTCGGAATGTTTAATTGAAAATTCTGTGTAAACTTTGCCTTAACAATGACACATACAAATGTGATTATTAGTAATGTTGGTAGCTGTTCAATAAAATCATGTCACCAAAGTGTATCATTGTTGCAATGCCTGCTGCCGGGAACGGGCACAGATCTGCGTACCTTCTTATTTTGTTACGAAGAAACCAGTTATGGATACTCCGGCGGCAACCGCGATAATGGCGGGATACGTGGATCTAGTATTTTTTGGTAATCACGCGGTGACGACTCATAAGTAATTGCCGGGAGCTCGAAACTGACTGCACCACTACATCCAAGGTGGTCCATTTTCCTATTCCTTGTTTCTCTCTTCGCATGGTCCTTCGTCATTTTTCATAAGCACATTATATAAGAAGAATTAAAATAAAAATAAATACACTTCACGCCTTTTAATCCCAAAGCGGGGTAGGCAGGGGCACTTGCTTAATAAGCAAATGCCCACGGTTCACCAAGCGTATTTAACCCAACGTGAAAGGGGGTGAGCCCATCGCCGTTATAGGGTTCACACACCTTGTGGTGTGCGGGTTTTCATCACGATGTTGTCCTTCACCGTACGAGCGTTGCGTTGCGTACATAGGCTCAGAAAAAGAGTCCCATTGGTACACGTCCAGTAGCCGGACTCGAACCGAATATGTAACTCGAAATGAATACTTACTCAATAATTTTCTTGCCTTTATCCCACACTAGGTGGGGACGGCGCAACACGTTTATTTTCGCCATTCATCTCTATCATTCGTCATCCCTCCAGTTACTCCTTTTACGCACATATCAGTCCATCCATACCTTCTTTGGTCTCCCTCTTCCCTTGTGTCCTTCCACTTTCATACTCATCACTTTCCTTGTTACATGTTTTTCATCCCTCCTCATGACGGGCCCATACCATCTTAATCTGTTACTCCTAATCTTTTCTGCTACTTTCAGGCTTCCTCTTATGTACTCATTCCTGATGAGTTAATTTTACGGGACGGTAAGTACGCTTACATCATAAGAAACATGTTGTACACTTCGAAGTGTCCAATAGAAGACTACTATTTCTTCTACAGTAATTTCATGTATGTGAAATAAGCGGCTAAGATAACAAAGGTGATAAAAAAGTGCTACGCCATTCAATATGTCTACGACGTAGCACCCGTGACTACAACGTAGCTTTTAAATCTAAGGTTTTCTAAAAGCGTTGTGTTTAAACTTTGTCAAATTACTAACATACGTGATAGTTCTAAACAATATTTAGATAAAGAATATGTTGAGTTCGTTTTATAACTCTCACCCTAAACAATAACTAAAAGCCTTGTTATGTTAAATGGTTTTGTAACTTTAATATTTAATTTAAAAGAACACAAAATAATGTTGATGGACAGAATTATTCACAGACAAAAACATTCGTGGATAAACATTTTATTTCTATCTAAAACTAATACAATATATATAGCTGATTGTTTATTTTGATGAAGTTTGTTTAAAACAATTATTTAGCGCCATCGACCTAAAAACTTTACAAATGGAACGTAATTCACAACCAACAATATTTTAAGTAAAATAAGCTAACTCTACATAAATGAAAGACAAAGCAATGAGCAACTAAATTATATTTAGCTCTTAAAGTAATAACCACAAAGGTTTCTGTCTATTTTCTTTCAAGCAGCGAGTCTTTGAGTGCGAAGCGTGCCGTGTGTAAGTTTCAAAGTACTGTCATTTAAGTAACATTCTCCCTCGAGAGCTAAAACTTAGTAAGTGTACGTCGTATATTCTTTAAAGCGCAAATTTGTATTCCAAGCAGTAGGCACTTTTCGAAACTGAAATTACCACTAACAAGTTGTTCGTAACTAGACTGCCGTAGACCGCCTCTTGCACAACGATTCATGGAAGTGGTCACACTGCGGTACCGTGTCCTGGAACTGCTTTATATCACTATGAGACAGTTCTCTTAAATACTCATAGAAAATGTAATGAACTGGTACCAATAATGATACTGTTTGCTTGCAGCAAAGAGTAATTCCCAGTTTCCGGAAAAGGATATAAGTAATATATTTTATTGACGTGGCTCATAGTCACCCTACTGAACTTGGCCAAAGACATTCTTATGCACCACATTGCATATGGTCAATCCACTGAACTTGGTTCAAGCAATTCGTTTCTTTATTTTAGTTTTTAAGTTGCTGTATTCTACAATTGCACGAAAGGACCCATTTTTGTGCTGAGAAAATTAGAGGATACATTTAGCATTGACAATTTGGTATACATAATATAGTATAGAGCCTGGCAAAGCGCATATTTTTTTTTTTATCTCTATCCTGTGAGGCGCGTCTCTAAACATAGGGTCGTATAGTTAGTTTGAAATGCTGTAAGTACGCGAATGAAATCGCAGGGCGTCTACTAGTATTAGATATTTTATACCTATTCGAGTGCCCGCGACTCCGTCCGCGCGGTCTTCGATTAGCGGTTTTCATAATTAAGGCGATATATTTTACAAATATATTATATACGCTGTTGCACATTTTGTAAATACTTCTTCGGTTTTGGCACTAACATACATTTTGTCTCTTTTAGTTTGAGCATGAAAAGTTCCTAGTCGAAGAAACCGGAGATTTTTTGTTAT
>SJJU01009265.1:0-10487 GCA_012932125.1 Conopomorpha cramerella | reverse complement strand
TAACATAAGGATCTAGTAGAAACTATCGATAAACGTAGAATAATCCACTCTACCATCGATCAATGCTGTCGTTTAACATACGATCGATTGATGTAGTAACACTTTTTAAGATTAATGCGAGGGTCGAGTGGTAAGGTATATGCCGCTCAACATTATGACTTAGTCAAATACTAAACGATTGTGTTAACCACTAGCGGGTTACGGTTCTACGCCACTTTATGTTGCCACTGTAATTGCACACTAAGTATACGAACTTTGAAAATTTACAGGACTGTTTACTTACATATGTATTTTTTTTAATGTAGTCGGGTTTAAACAACAATACCGGTTGCATAAATCCTAGTTTTAATATTTGACGTAACCATAATCAACGGATTAAAAATGTCTAATCTGACATTTACGACATTTATCTAACGACAATATTCAGAAATTACGCATCAAAAGTATTTCTAGCACCTTCTGTCATTGTTGATTACCGTTATTATACTAATAGTACATAAATAAATACATAAATATTTTACAACAACACACACATTGGCTTCATCCCATGTTAAGTAGCTAAAGCACTTGTGTTATGGGAATACACTAATACCTATATAAACTAATACCTATATTCATACCTAAAATGACTGGATTTACACGATTTACACAATAACTCGTCCATTTATCCCCGTAGCGTGGACGACCTGTTCAAGTTCCTGACTCACTGGGTGCCGGAGCGGTACGGGCCGCTGGGCGACGTGGCGGCGCGCGGGTACGAGCTCGTCGACAGCGACACCGAGTGGGATGACGAGCCACGCCCGCAGAAGGTAACATCGTCATTTCTATCCTCTGCACTGTGGACATTCCCGCATTGAAGGAAATTCAAAATGGCGGTTATGTGGTGAAAACGTTGGGGGCGGTAGTTTTAAAATTGTTTTTTTTTTCTATCATCATCATCAGCCCATACCTGTCCACTGCTGGACATAGGCATATATGATTCTATATGATGCACAAAAACAAACTGTTCATTTTGAATCTTCGATAAATTTGCCACAATAACACGTAATTTGCCACAAATTTATTACTGTAGTTTAGCATAAAAATCAAGATTTATTTCTAATGGAAATTTAGGTACCGAAACCTTTTTCGCTTTGTTGAATGGTCGAATATCGGTCAGAAGAAAGAAAGAAAGTAGCAGTTGGAGGTATATTGTCTCTGCCAATCCCTTTGCTAGACAGACATGAAGCTATGTATGTATCAACTATATCTTGTGTTTACAAAGCTAAGTATGTTGTTAATTATGGTTGTATATCGACGATTAAGCAGAAATGCATATCGATTTAACTGAAAAACAAAAATCATACTTTACAGGAGATGAAAAATATTACAAAAAAACAAAGATTTGTTTGTATATTCACCACACCATCTTCTAAATATTTTTAGAAACATTTTTTAACGATTCAAAGGTATCCGAAGTATGTTGCTTTCTATTAATTCCTGTAATAAGTAATATCAATTTTGGAAAGGAATTTTGTTTTGAAATGTATTAATATTGGCTTCTTCTTTTATAGTATTAGGTAGGTTGTTCTAGATTAGTGTATTTTTGCACGTCGATACATTAATTTAGAAGCAAACTGGTTTAATACATAATAAAAAAACGAGATAAGTATTTACGATTACTTATTACCCGTCGATATCTTGTTGTTGTGGCTATTTTTGAAACCGGACTAATTATTATCTTAACGCGTAGCTTAATTCGTAGTACTTACAGGCTCGTATTTATAGATTTAAACGATTTTGTTATATTTAGATAATTGCGTCATGATATATTAAAACTTCTGTTTGTCTGAGATACAGGTTTAATTTAGGCTTCGCTGTTATGTTTACTTTTGATTAGTATTTGGTTTTTAATCTATAAAATGTTACCTTTTTAACACAATTAACAAGCGTTTGACTACAAGGTACACACATGTGTATATATATATATAAAATAAACCTAATGTTATTTATTTGTAAATTAGTCAATCAATATAAAGCTTATGTAGCCTAGTTGTCGCTTACTTGGCCTACAATTCGGAAGGTTGTGTGTTAGAGACCGGCTAGTCTATGCCAGTACCAACGAATAATTCAGTATACTCTTTATTGCACACTGTACAATGCAAATTTAAAAAAATTAAATAGATAAATTGCAAATGGTGACCTTATCGCTCATAGCGATTTCTTCGATATCGCAAATACCAATGTTTGTCTTTTTTTAATGGGCATAATGGCGCACGTATATTTTCGTATTCGGTTGGCAAGCATCGTCATAAATTATGCCAAATTTTGAACACGACAATAAAAAACATTTTTTTTTAAATCAAAAATTTTATGGATGAAGATTTTTTTCAAATCCGATTCCTGATATTAGCGTAGTTACGTACGTAAATGTACTCTTAGCATCATAGTCATAAAAAGTTAAAACGTTGACTAACTAGTTGACGTATATCAACATAGATTGGTTTGTCCGTATTTGGCCAGTTTATGAGACTTTACTAACAGTGCACTAGAGCTTTTCTAACTTTATGAATACGAGGGTTAGACTTTACGGTATTATTGTACATTTATTTGAAAAACTTTGAGTATGATTTGAATATCATTCGGAGTTTCTTTAAATAATTTCGTAATAACTGATGTAGATATTAATTACATCACTTACGTAATTAGTTGTTATCATAATCATAACCCAGTAGTAACGAAAGGTAAACAGTGTTCGAATATGCAATACAAATTTTAAACTATCCTATCTCCTCTGAAAAGATAAGAGTAACTTCTACTGTTTAACCGTCGGTGATTTGCTGCCGACAGCACAGACTGCGGCGTGTGCAAACATGTCTAGATAGCAGACATACTGATTAAAACTGTTCTAAAATTAAACCTCATTATGTCGCCACTCCATGATACCTACAGTTTGTCAATAATATTTTGAATTTCTCTACTGGCAACACTACGAGTAATATACAATTTTGGCAGATTTTTGTTAAAAAAAAATAAAGTTTGGGATATCAAATCAAAACGTTTTAATTTTGATGCAAATGTAAATGGCTTAATGTTATTATTCATCTTGTCCCGATGCAATATCTTACTATGTAAAATGTTTGTTGTAGGGCGAAAGAACTGGCAGCGCCAGTGACGTATCGGATCTCACCAGGGAGTCATGGGAGGTAAGTGTCTTACACAACTTTGAATAATACATGACATGTTTGAATAACTTACTAAAAACATTTCTACCGACTACCGCTTTAATAACACATGGATTGAAGGCATCTCTTTTTTTATCTATTGTATCGATCTCTAAAGGCACACATTCTACATTACAGTACACATTTTCCTTAGTACATTGTTGTAAGTAAGTACTTAGTATGAAAGTGGTGGTACGTAGTGACGTATTGTTTGCCGGCGCACGTCACACGCCCTGAAATGGAAGTTGAATTGACAACAACGCTGGAGGTGCGACGTCGCCTCGCACATAATCTATGTTTATACTCCCAACAACAACGAAGACCGATAAAATTACTTTACAACAATAACAAAACATTATCACAACATAAATTTTTTGTCATCCAAATATTTTATGACACCTTTTTTTTTGTTTTGTTGTATAGAGCGCGATACTTAGACGACGGTTTGTTTTCATAACACGTCATTATAACACGAAATTATCGAGTAATCGCTCAGCGTAGATAATAACACGACTTTAGGAGACACAATGGAAACATAGTCTGCGAAACTGTTATGAAAAACCTTTATTGTTCGACAATAGTGAATTGCGCTCTAAGTCGTACTATATATATAGACTATAGACATTGCCTACACGGTTAGTTACACCCCTTTCTGTACCACCTGTTATTATTACATAACAAACATGCTAACACTCGATGGAAGAGTAACGTAGAATATTCTGGAAACTAACATGTGTTTGTCCCGGCGATAGTTGCTGAAGGCCCCGTACGTGAAAATCTATTCTATAATGAAGAGTCAGGCGGAAGCGCTCGGCGACTCGCTGGGCGAGGACCCGCAGCCCGAGGTATTTGCGTACGATTTCTCTACAAAACGTTTTTGATGCGCTACTCTTAGCTATTCGAAAACGGGAATACGACGCCGATGTTTTAGCAGACTGGCGATTTTTCAGCAAGAAAACATTCTCTAACTAGACTTTGTACCTAAACACCTTGGATGCATTAGTCCAATGCGAAAAGATGTGACGTTGCTGTAAAATAGTCTGTTTGTTAGAACCGTTATTGTTCTAGCTGGCCACACATAAAGAGCTCAGGTGGAGTGGAGGTAGAAAGAAACGATGTTCACTAATTCGAAATAGTACATTTAAAAAATATATTTCTACCTCCGCACCGCCTCTGTATGGCTAGCTTATACAAAGAGTAGAATGTTGACAAAGCGGTGTCGTACTCATCACTCTGTTAGATGTAGCCAAAGCTGCACCCTGTTAGATGTCAAACACTGCGTCCTATAGCCACTTGACTGCCAGGCAATTCTCGTCCTTCGTCAATAGTGTTCAAGTGTCGAGTTTGTTTCAAAGTCCCATGCCCAAGCACTTGTCGCTTTGGATATGACAGTGACAGCATGTGATTTTTAAACTTACTCAATACTAACTTACTACGTGTGAAAGACGAAAATTGTTTGAACTGGAGTTAAGTTCCACGTGTCTCGACCGTCTGCTGGTAGTTGAATGCTCTGTTATATAGACGTAGCTTGCACTCGGAATGTCCTTTACCGAATTTTATAATAATTATCTTTATGTGTAGACTATACTGAAGCTGTTGTTACTTGTAAGTAATAATTGTTCACAAACAAAACTAATGCAATGCAAGATATTTTTAATGTATAATTTTAAGACTAGATTGCACCAACTGAATCGATTGAAATATTTGTGATTTTCAGGTATCAAATATAAATTCATATGTTTTTGTTTACACGTAAATTAATATACGCACATGTAGATGTAATACAAAATTGACTTATAAGGCAACTCAACCCGGATTTACTCGTTGCATTGCCTTGACAATTACTTATGACAGTAGTATTGGCCGGGAACTCGGCGAAGTATTAATAGAGGCAAGTGTACAAACGACGAATTAGTAGAATATTCGTGCTGCCGCCGCTTCTTCTTCTTCTAACATTTCGTTTTTGATGGAAAATTGACACATTTTCGTTCGAAAACGGAACTGATAAAATAACAAGTGGAATTAAATCCCGCAAGCGATTTGCTAGCGCGGGCTAATCTAATGAACTACTATTGGACTAATAGATTATCCCCTGGTAACTTGCTATGGTAGGCATTTAACAACTACCTCTATCTACACCGCTTTGGCATAAAAAGGATTGAAGTATAATATATCCTGCTATGACAGTCAGCGAAAGTAAGTACATAAACTAGGAACGTATTTACAATTGATGTAGAGGGAAAACGATACAAGTGCATGTGGTTTGAAAGCGATTCATTCTACAGAAACATATAATTGTCTTTTTAAGATCCAATGACAGTTACATAATCAAAGGCGTGGGTCCATTGTAGTCCTTACAATAACAATATGAAGCATAACAAGTTATAATTGATCCCTTCAACTGAAATAATGGATTAGGTAGATCATATATCGTACCTACTAGTTATTAACTATTTAAAAATACAGCGAGTATAAATGGAGACTGTTTCAGTATACAAGGTGTAAAATTTTCGAGACCTGCAAACCTTTAATTACTTACCCAAAATTAAAATTACTTTAAACTAAAATTTCCTTTGTGTCTCATAATCAGAATTAGTTTGGTAAAGTTTCATACATTTTTTTAAATAAAGGCCAAACGAAAGTGGCTCCCTAATTATGTATCGAAAATTTCAGACCAATAAATGTTGAGAGCAATAATCGAATCCGCGTCCGCCACAGACAGTTGCCCTAACCATCAGATCATCGCGGTCGTTCATCACTTTAGAAACAAAAAGCGTCCATACACGTTCCGTATAGTCCTAAATATAACATTAGTTTTACCGCGTGCTGTTATTAAAATTATTTTTCAAACCCGTGAAAATTCCGGCATAAAATATAGACTATTTTAATGAGGGATAATGTTGCATTCTAATGGTGAAGGAATTATACAAATCTGTCCAGTGGTTTTGATTTTATTCGTTAGAAACAAAAATACAACGTTAGTTACCGTACTCCTCCGAGACGGCTTTACCGATTTTTACCAAATTTGATATGCGTATTCAGTAGGTCTGAGAATCGGCATCTATCTATTTTTTATGCTACTACCAGTTGTATTTCTCCCAATACACGGGGTGCAAAGACAACTTATTATGGCAAAACAAATGTTTGTCGGGACACCTAGTATAGATTCATCGGCGATAGGTTAGTAATAGTCTCAGTTGTTAAATAAATTTAGTTCGGTGTTGAATAAAAGTCAACGAAATCGATTTGTTACTTTGAAACCAACTAATTTACATTAGCCACCGGTAAAAATAACCGAATTAGACTAGACCGTAGCTTAGCAGTCTATGCTTTCCACGTACCACAGAGTAGATAGCACACTAAACCATGAATTGTTCGCAACACATAATCGACAATTTGTGCGCGCGGTGTTATGGCTATTGTTCGCGCTCCCTTGACACGTAGTTAGCTGTAACACAAGCCGAGCGCCGCTGAATTGCGCCTGACACTCTGACACTTCGCCTCTGCGACAATTACCTACTTACACCATTATGCAATTGGCTGTCGCGAGAGTAAAAATACACTTCTTGTTATTGTTTGAGCTCTTATTTCATTAGGTGTAATTGTTATATTTTCTATCGTATTGCATGTAGGTATTATGTGGTGTCCCCTCTCTGTGTATGTAATGTCTCTGTTCCCGATCACGTATGGAATTACTGAACAGATTTTCATAGTGTAAAATGTATATTTGATAAATAAATACACTTCACGCCTTTTAATCCCAAAGCGGTGTAGGCAGAGGCACTTGCTTAATAAGCAAATTCCCACGGTTCACCACGCGTATTTAACCCAACGTGACAAGAGGTGAGCACATCACCGTTATAGGGTTCCTAGTATGAACCCTATAACGGTATGAACTTCATACACTTTCTGATGTGCGGGTTTCATCACGATGTATATTTGATAACCTGTGTAAATGTATATTTGACTAGCTGTCTCGGCAAACATTTGTTTTGCCGTACGAAGTCGCCTTTGTACCCCGTGTATTGGATGAAGTACACCTTTTAAACCTTCCCTGGACTTCCGCGAATAATTCAAGACCAAAAATAGCCAAATCCGTCTAGTCGTTCTCTAGTTTTAGCCAGACTAACGAACAGCAATTCATTTTTATATATAAGATAAGTGACGAATCTTTTCCGTCAATCAGTCAAAGTTAGAAAAGCCTTTCAATGTTCTTTTTTTTTAAATAACAATGCGGGTAATAAACTTTACATTGTTTTTAGCACAACAAGAATGTAGGTAAAGTAACTTATAGCGTAGGTACAGCACAGTATTCTTTAAGTTGACTGTACTTGTCAATTGAGACTTAACGGGCCACGATAAGTGGCTAATCCCTTATTATTACGTATCTCTTATAATATAGGCCTCTGCTTACGTCATGTTTTTTACGAATTTTGCATTGTAACACGTTGTGTTAAATACGCTTGGTGAACCGTGGACATTAGTTTAGCAAGTACCTCTGCCTACCCTGGTTGGAGATTAAAAAGCGTTAAGTGTATTTTTATAACTTGTCCTACTAATGGGAGATGTATTGTAATCTGTATTAGAACATAAACCGCCTTAAATTCCCCCGGGAACGGCGTAAACTGCTGGTAATACCGCGGGGTCTAAGTAGTAGTTCATAACTCTTTACATAGGTACTGAATCAGAACGGGAAAACATTAACTGCACCGCAGTTTAGAAAACATTCCATGAGTACATTTCATTTGAATCAATTTGAAACAGTATCATACTGCGTCTTACAATGTGTTAGCGTTGGAATAATGAGTTTAGGTCCATATTGAATCAGCAAATTGTTCACATATTTGGTGTATGACGCACATCAGTACATAAACACTCCATATATTTAAAACATATATAGGTGAATAGATTAAGTTGCAACGTCATAACTTTTATCAGGAATGAGGCTTAAGAAAAGATTAAGCAATGAGATTTATTAGTTATAGGTATTAAAATGTGACAAGCATTACAAGCGAATCCGTTTTTCTTTCAATAGAAAAATGGATCTATTGCGCAGTGTTTTGCACATTGATTCATTGAGCTTTTTATTTATATTTCGCTTACCGTATTTCCATTTACCATTTTTTTATGTAGTCTGTTGTGTCCTACTGCTGGGCGAAGGCCTCTCCGCATCTCTGTTTTGGGCCACATCGCGCTATTTATCATGGTATTTATAATTAATAAGTTAACACTATATTTTTGAAGAGATGGTAAAAATAACACTCTTTTACTACACATAATACCAGACGGAATTCTCCGGTTACCACCAGTGGTAGTAGAGATACCAAATGGTGCCACATTGATGGTATTTCTGATCCAAAGGCTCTCGAACGATTTCACATGTCAGAGAGTGTTAGACATTCCTTTGTTTTTTAACTAGATGATTATTATTATATTTTCTTTCTAATATAATATATTGTATCCTGTAACACGAGCAAAAAATGTAGAGTAGATTATTTCGACTCCTTTCAGTTCGAAATAAATTGAGTTAAAAGTTAACACCTACAATGAGTATGACTAAAATTGCTTTATTTTTTGGGAGCATTTTGAAAAGAAAAGAACCTCTATTGCTTGTGTGATACATTTTGTTAGGGAGGAACCTATTTTTATATAAAATTGTGTATTTGTAACCGTACTGGGATATTCGTGAAGATTGAAGTCGCAGGCCCCACCCTATGTATACTGCTCACTCAATTTAGCATTTGCAACGAATTTCTAGTAACCAAGCGCGATTTATCACTTTATCACAGTTAATTTGACGTGACCGTACATTAGGCCGTCATTACACTTGACATTTGTTGGAGAAGTATCTATGTAGAGTTTTTTTTTGAGCTCATTTGATTCATGTAGGCTAGATAGCTTAATGTGTTAGCTATTGTTACCTGGTCTTTATGTGTGTGTCTGGGTGCTAGGGTAGCTATAATGTAGCCACTCAAATATGTCCATTAAAATAGTTATTTTTTTTCAACACAATAAACAAGCGTTTGACCACCATCCTGCCTGATGTTAAGCAGCCATATGGTCTACGATGGAGCATACTTGTCCTTACACTTTGCCCATGTACATCCCAACTTGAAGTTAAGGTTTTAGTTAGGATATGCGTCCTCTCATCTCTAACGACTCTGTCTATTCCTTAAGTAATGTTGATTCAGTGTATTTGTGAATCTGATCTGTGCACCTAAACTTTGTATTTAGATTTTGCAGATCTGGATACAAACCATCTATCTAAATAGTAGCTAGGGACACCCAGGCGTGGGAAGAGAGTTGGGGGACCTCTGGATCTCAAGTCACCTTTACCGTTACGTCACGGCGCGGCATCTTCAATATGGAACCCCCGTGGCCCTTAGGCTATATTTATTGTGAAACATCAAAACATTACTATGATACGTATCAATGAATGCAACCTGCTTGAGCCATCGGAATATCTTTCCATCGTAACACTAATCTCCGGTCACGTACGCCAACCTAACACAAACCTATGCCGTCCCACGCTTTACGACTTTTAATAGTATACACAATCAATTAAGAAGGTTTGTTTTAAAAAAAATCCACAATCACAAAAGAGCGAGTCCGAAGACTAACGATCATAGATAAAGTAGTTGCATCTCTTTCGTTATCCACTATCTTTGACAGATAGATTTTTTTAGAAAACTCCTCATTGAAGACAATTTGATTTATTTTTCCTAATGTTTTTTCAACAAAAATGTTAATCGCTGCCACTTAAATATCCAAGTAATGTGGAACATAGTTGTTTACGATGATCCCGCCAATGCATCCGAATAGCATCAACGCACCGATTTTGAAATTTCCTATCACAAACATGTTATTGTGTTCCGTTGAATTATGAATGCTCTAGTAGTTTCTTCATGTCCTCTATATTGGGTTTATTCCGATGTTTGTTTGTCTGGTTGAATTTTACGATTCTAATGGAATTTTTTGTTTTGGATAACAGCACCCATTTATAGATTTGTGTCGAAAGTTATGCTTTATTCATAACTTTTAATACTTCCTAACCGGTACCTAACTAACTGTGAGTTTTTTTCCTATGTTTGTTAAATCGGTTATGTATTAAACATTGCCGGAAAGGGGCATCATGATGCCATCATTATATTGTAATTGTGTTGGTAGTTAGTTGATTTTTTATTATGTTCTACTATGTGGTAATCGTAATCGGCCTAGCCAAGGTTGATCACTACTTTCCGACTTGTACAGTAAAAGTTACGTGTTTTACACAACACTTGTGAA
>SJJU01009264.1:0-17038 GCA_012932125.1 Conopomorpha cramerella | reverse complement strand
GGTAGGTACTTATATTTCGTAAAGACAAGTTACCTATACAAGTTGTAAATGCTTGGGGATTAGTGCCTACCTTGTCGTAAAAGCCAGTGCACGCCACTGCTAAACCAATGTATAAAACATCATTATTTTCATTTTCATTCATTCACAATCAATCAATCAATCAATACTGACACAAATACCTATCATAATAATCATCCGCCCAAATCCGTTCACAGCTAGACAGACAAACGCCTCTCGAATTGCATGCCACTGTTTTGACACAAATTCCTATAACCATTATAATGAAAACATTTCAGGCCGCAAACGCAAGAAATCCGCCACATCCAATTACCTGATATCCACGGACCCGACGGAGTTGACTCGTCATACGGACAGCTTTGCGGGAAAACTGCGCTCCAATATGCTGGGCACCGCGTTCACTGTCTACGATAACGGAAAGGCGTGGCGCAAACACGACAGAGCGCACGAGACGAGGCAGGAGTTGGCTGCTGTCATTTATGTGAGAAACTATTTGTACAGTTATTCATCTATACTCAGAGGCACAATTAACCGCCCACTCGGCTAACGTGTTATAATAACTAAATTAAGCATTTTTAAGGTGTTGAATGACAATTTGTTAACTGAGTAGTTTATGACAGATTGAAACATTTTATGACCTTTTTTTTTCAAGTGAAAAAATCATGCAATAATGAATTTATGAAGTTACATCGGAAAATGTCAGTGGGCGGTTAATTGTGCCTCTGAGTGTATTAATACACACATCAAAAAAGTGTCTAGGGATCAAGTACATTTTAGAAGATGCACAGGATCTTTTAGTGCTGAACATTCAATGCGATTCATCGCCTCTGTGTGTTTTGTTTACTACTAGCTGACCCGGCAAACGTTGTTTAGCCAATATACATTTTTAAATGCATGTATCATAAGTATAAACGTTCTTCAAGAATCACTGTATCTAGTAAAGAAAACCTCGTCAAAATCCGTAGTGTAGTTTTAAAAGATATACGCATACATAGGTACAAACAGATGAAGGCGACTTTGTTTTATACTATGTACAAAACTACGGTCCGGGTGTAAGGTTAGGGGCGCTATATATATTTATTTATTTACATTTGACAAGTACATTTACATACACAATTACAAAATAAAGAAAATTAAACGATTAAAGGTAACAAACACACAAATTAACAGGTAAACATTGTCGGATTAGACGTGGCAAATGCGAAAGGGCTCTGATTCAGCGTGTGCTGGGAGTGACGTGGATTAACACATCACTCTCAGCGCTGATCTTCCATCAGTACCCGAAACTAAACTACTCGACTAGCTTAAATTGAGTACCAAACTTTTTGTCACACGTCAAACGATTGTATGCACGTATTAATTATCTACTATATAAAAATAAGTCGGGTTTTCCTCCCTGACGCTATAACTCCAGAACGCACGAACCGATTTCCACGTTTTTGCATTCGTTGGAAAGGTCTCAGGCTCCGTAAGGTTTATAGCAAAGAAAATTTAAGAAAAATTTCAACAGAAAAGCAGTAAAACGAAACGAAACCATCTGGTGGCGAAACGGAGTTCGCCGTGTTTGCTAGTGTTTTATAAATTTTCATTTTCAGGACACAAACGTCCTCGGCTTCAAAGGGCCGCGCAAAATGACAGTAATCTTACCGGGCATGACGCAAGACCGTCAGAGAGTAAGCATCGCACCGCAAGACGAAAGCGAAACGCTTCTAGAACGCTTCAAAACGCAGAACCTGGACGACGTTGTAGTTCTCCACAACAAAACGCCGGTATGGAACGACGAAACGCAGTCGTACGTATTGAATTTCCACGGCAGGGTCACTCAGGCGAGCGTCAAAAACTTTCAAGTAGTCCACGATTCGGAACCCGACTATGTGGTCATGCAATTTGGAAGGATTTCTGAGGATGTGTTCACGATGGACTTTAGATATCCGCTGTGCGCTTTGCAGGCGTTCGGCATCGCTCTCAGCTCGTTTGACAGCAAACTGGCGTGCGAGTGAATTTTTCTTGCTGGCAACACTGTTTGGAATTGTTTTTTTTTTCTCTTTTCGGCCAGTGTTGCCAATGTGTTTGCACAAATATTTGATAGTGGAATAATTACGACTTTTTTTGTGAAACTTATGCATTCCGTTTCGTTGTACGTTTACACAATGAAATTGTATTTATTGCGTTTGACATTCCTTTTTTGGATTTATTGTATTGTATTGTTGTTATAATTAAGTGTTTTTTACACGGGGTTTTTTCGATAAACACGTCACAATATCAGAGGCTATACTATACGTAGTTTGAGTATTATACTTGGTTTATGGATGAGGAAAATCGTGGGTTTTAGTTCTTTAGTAGTTTTTCTGTAGAAACATGAAAACGTTAATCATGAATTTTGATACTTTCGACATGCGTGAACTAAAAATATACTTTCAATTAAGTAGTAATTTATTTTACTCGTGTTAATTGAAAACATTTAAAAAAAACATTTAATTTCGCCCACGATTTTCCTCTTTCCAGACAGAAGGGCGCTATTATTATTAAGATCACAATTTTGCACATTATTTTTTACACATAGCTTATTAATTATAGTTGCTGCATTTGAACCAGTGATTTTTGTAAATAAAGGAATTTGCCGTTGTTCCTACGTAACGAAAATATTAATGTGTTTATTGAAATTCTTTGACATATCAGCCAATACACAAATTGTACTAGTCATTTTTTAACTTAATTTGCATTTAATATTAGTGTTTTAGTCTAGATAATATTAACTATAATTAATGTGACTGTCGGTCGGCAGTCGGTTTTGTGAGAAAAAAATCAATTTATTTTGTAGATAAGTAAGCATTAAAAAGTACTTAATGCACAAAATTTTGCACAAATGTCCTCAATTTGTGATACTTTTTTTTTAAAACAACTGAGAGTAGCTTTTCGTTACATTGATTTTAGACTCTATTGAGGGTAGATAAAGTCCAGAATCACCTGTCCCTGGTTGAAGGGACATTTTGCGACACATGTTTTTATATTGAATTCAAGGAGTTTTGTTGACAGAACAGTTATTTATTCAATATAATTAGCATAATATTATGAATACCTGCTTGATATGAAGTGATAAAACCCAGACGTAATATGGCCTGTATTCAGAAACTCCGGTCTTTGAAGCAAATTTGTTTCTTTTATAGAGTCATCGTAATTTAAATTGAGAATTATTTGAATGACCCAATGTACACTCCCCCATCTTAGCTTGACCAATGTTGTGTTGCGTCTTTATTTTTCCCAAAGACAATAACCAATGGGATTGGAAACTGAGGAACTAATGGCGCTAGTATCGAGTGTTAGAAAACCACGTGATTGGTCAACCTTTTCACCGCCGATGTCTTAAAAATCAGGCACATAAGACAAGCGATTTTGAAGTTTATGATTAATCAGAGAAAAATTCAAAATCGTGAAAACAAAATGAATAGGCGGTCAAAAAACTTGTCAAGTCAAATGACTTTGAAAGTTTATAACCAATCAAATAGTTTTGGAATACTTGATACTAGGGAGCAAGTATGCTACACTTATTGCAGTTGCATGGCTCTGGCATGGAAGCGTCAAACGATGTGCATTACTGCTTTCTTTGGTCTCATATCACTGTGTTCCTTAGTAAAACAGTATTGCATATCGTTTCACACTGCCAGATTGCAGAGAGATGCAACTAGAAGAGTGTAGAAGACTTGTCACCCTGGAGTGCCATCAGTCCTACACTTTCCTAACCCATTTCTTCAGTACACTGCCTCCACGAGTTTGGGCTAGTTGTGTCATAAAACGAATATATATATATATGTATTTGATACATAAAAAAATAACATAGTGTAATTATTAAATTAATAAATGTGTGCCTACAAGTAGTGTATTCCTTCGTACATAGAATTTGTATTACTAAAATAGTTATGTGAATTAAAAAAAAAACATTTGTGTATATAAATAAAGCAGGTTTTTAAAAACGCGTCAATGTTCAAAGAGCTTTTTGGTGGATATGTGTTTAGAGTAGTTTAATTAATAATAGTTATATATTATTATTATGTACAATTTATACCATATATTTCTATGAATGTCCTACAAACTTAACACATACATACACGTACACACAGCTATTTTGAATCTTGTATTTCGTTGCGATATTGGCATAATACGACTCGGTATGGTACATCCCAATGACCTAGAGTCCTTAGTATCGTATCCCACCATTACATTATCCACGCTTGAATAATGGGGAATTTTCTGGGTCCTGTTTCTCTTAGTTATGACAGATGGCGCTAGTTGTATTAGGGGGAAAAATGTCAACGAAATTACTAACTTCAAGCGTATTGAAGGCGACAGTAATTTTTGCTTATTGTTTGTCTACATGTTACAAGTGTCTGAAGTCTAAATAACTCGACCAAATAATAAAAACGCACTAAAATATAACTGACAGAAGTCCCCATGGATATCTACTGGCGACATCTATATAAGAAACTTTCGGAGTTTGAAAATTCCCCATTGAACTAGAAAAACATTTGTAAATTCATTCGCCTACCTCTTATCATGTTGGGATAAATACGTTTGTTAATGCTGAGCAATGGCTTAACAAGTATCCTACAAGCCTACTTCTTTGGTATTAAAAAGCGTGAAGTGTATTTTTTAGTCTCAAAAGTTACATATTAGTACTGTACTTGTTAAAGAACTTCAAGAAATTGCTAACTACGGGGTTGTGCCAAATCTGAGTAAAACTGATAGATTTTTTTAGCAAATGTAATGTGAACTATTTTATATTTTACTTATCATAATATCACTTATTTGGTAAATGTTTATCTTCTTTCTGATCCTACTTTGTGGTCACCCTACAATAACATGAACCAAATAGGGTGACCATGAATAATGGTGAAAGTCAGCACTTTTATTTACATTATTATTATGTGGTGCTATTTGCTATGTATTCGTTTTCTCTAGCTCTATTTGGAAATATTAACATAGTTCACGCCTTAAGAATATCTATCAGTATTTATTATGAGTCTTATATTGTCAATAATGCAATAACAATTTCTACTATATTAATATTAAATCAGCACATCCACTTTTTCACTGTTACTACATTGTTACAAGAGAATATCGTTGCATCAACTATTTTATGAATGTTCCTCAATATAAAATGAAAATTATTCAGTATTATATATTAATAATGTACTAAACTTGATGTGTCCCCAAGTCCCAACTGATATGTTTATCATATGTGTGGTAGATTATAGTATTATGGTGTTAAAATTCTACTAGCTACCTAGATTCTACTATCATTGATAAATTGAGAGAAATAACTTCACGGTGGAATGGAATCGAGGCGATTGATTTTAATTCTATCACTTTCCTACGTTGGTATTCTATTTTTAAAAGTAAAAGAACATGATAGTACGTTAATTCCAGCCATATTCAAATTACTATCAACCTAAGAAAGATATGTATGTAGGATTAAAAAGCTGTGCTAGCCGCTCCATATAGAATTATTTTGTGCTGGATCTGTTAATTTAGAGTTCTGCAAGTACCGTTATATCTAACTGCCATACTTATCCAAATATTTAGTTTATCTTTCTGTTTATGTAATCAGTGTCATTTGACGTAGATCTGTTGGACACAATGTTAGTCTGCATCTAGCCTTGCAGCACAATAATTACTGTTGTTGTGTGGATCCTTTTGGTTATCTCTTGCTCCTCTGTTGGACAAGTAAAATGTTACAACCTCAAACCAAATACAACCAGACTTGAAATCCAAAACTGACGTTTACTTAGCAGGGTATTGTTTGTTGTATCCACAGCACCGAAGTAAGTTTCGCTTCACCCCAAAATCTGATTTTCGATTCGATTTTATTGATTAATCGGTTCTCAGTACTGTACAGACCGTTCAGTTATTTTACCTTTGACAGACGTCATTATATGTACCAGATGCGGCTTTCGACTAACAGAGGCCAGAGGTAAAATGTGAACCTGTGAACGGACTGTAAAGTTCGTTTGTCAGATTGCATCACTTTGTTTCGTAGCGCCATCTGCCCTATTAATCTTTCTTCCCTATTGGCCGAGTTACAAATATTTACGTAAATTTTGACAGTTTATCATTGATGACCTAAACGCTATGTGGATAGGTCTCTAGTCTGTTCACTAATTTGCCACTTCGTATCATGTACGAATAATAGATTTTTCGAATAATACATCATCTGGTTAGGAGATTAAACGTACATTTGATGGTTTTAACACGCCCGTTTAATTCGAATTTCATGAAATTACATCTCAGATAAAATTCATCTGTCTTTGAACATCTTGGGCATTTCGTGAAGTGACAGATCGATCTGTCAAATCGTTCGTCGAATTATTAAACAGACTATAAGTTGCACAAACACATCTAGGAATGAAAAATTATGCACTTCTGGATCCAAACTGTCACTTTACTACATTTGACGGTTTGGATCCAGATATGCGCTGCTACGCAGTAAGGGACAGATAATAATGTCTCTTACTCTTTCACTCCAGCATGTCGTCCATATTGTTGTTAACGTCCAACTTCAGTTTTGGATTTGCAAGCCTAGTTGTTTTTGGTCTGAGATAAGTTTGGTCCTGGTTTAATATTTATATGAAGAGTCCACTTATTATAATGTACAGGCAGCAATTGCTAGACATAATTATAAACCTTGAAGAGTCCATTAGATGGAATGTTGAGCTTGGACAGGATGCAGTGATATGCTCAAGCTTAGATACACTACACAGATGTGTGTATCCAAGCCTTGCTAATGTGTGATAAATTAACCCACTGAATACACCTATTTAATATACATGACTATCACAAAATGTACCTACCTATGTATTGCTAACTTATTGTTTAAATTAACGAATTGTTTCACTTGGATGTATAAAAATGAATTTAGATGTATTGTGCCTTTCATAAAGAATCTAGGTTAAAAAGTATACACTATTGTCTTTTATTTTTTTACCTCCTCCATAGAAATCCAATTTATTTGTCCCATTTATTCTGTAGATTTTTTCCACAGAGACATGATGAGAGAGAGACCAATTTCTTAGCATTCCATGGATTCACCGTGCGGGTGCCGGGTCCATAGCGTGGTAAAAGGAGGAAACTGTGCGCTAGTGTTTGGGACTTGTGACCCAAATGTAGGGAATACTAAGACGTGCCCGGATGTTAATGGGCTCCTGGTTAGTCTTACACGCTGGTTTAACTTGGGACATATGAGGGTCAACTCTATCCGTGGCAATTGTTGAAGGACTTACAGACGACCGTCCTGCTCCATTCCCATTGTGTGTATTTAAGTTTTTTTTTAATTAAGTTTTCAATTTCGAATTCATTGGCAAGACATGTTAAGGTAAAGTACAGTTACATAAATGGATATAGTAATATTTAGATATTCTTTGTTAATGATGTGGTTATAGAACAAATGGGATTCATAAACAAAACATGGATGTAGGAATGGAAAAGAGAACATGGCAGAAGAACTTCAGGGTCAGCTCATCAATAAAAAGAAGATATTGAAGTGGTTCACAAGAGACTGTTCTTTGGAGTTGCATAACCTAATACCCCCATCGCGTTTTTACAATAGGACAACCAGGAGAATGGCAAAATGTCACCCATACCAGGTGGATCTACCATTTACGCGAACCAAACTGTTTTCATAGTGTGAACTGCCAGGATGTGGAATGACTTGCCGGAATCTGTGTTTCCTTCGCAGGAACTACAGGCCGAAGGTCTTCAAGTTGTGGGTGAATAGGTACCTAAGTAACAAGGTTGTTCTCCATTATAGACCACATCGCTGCTTAACATCAGGAAGGGCTATGTAAAAAAAAAAATGTATTCATTTCTTTCATTATGGGCCGAATCCACCCTAAAAACAAAATGTATGTGGTGAATACAGCCATGTAGACCCAAATATGTTGTAGGCTTAGTTTCCCCAGAATGGGAAGAGGGTTTGTACCTTTATGTTATGTATCTGTTGTTCGTAGACAAATTTATATAGATAGGTTGTTTGTTACTCTAGTTTTAATTCTGAAATTCATTGTAATTCAGCCCAATTGAATCTGTTGTTTACATTCACCTTAAATGGCAATCATGTAAACAGAATCTGTCTTTAACCAAAGGCCTATAAGGCTTTAGGCCTTTAATTAAGACGGATTCTGTTTACATTCAACATTCCCACAACATGACAAACATACAAATCTCTCTCAAAGGACAATAGTAGTCTCTGTTACCCCTTCCCCATTGGCTACAAAGATGCAGGTAATGCGATGAATGCACTATTCCATTCAAAGTTATGGCTTCACCGTGAAAACCCAAAACCTATAGGAAAGTATTTTGAGCACAGAGATAAACAATGCAAATTAAAAATTGTCCAACTTTACTTGCAAAACGAGTCTTCCTACCCTCAACATCGTATTCTTGGTAATATGAGTAGAAACACACACATGGTTTTTACAAATTTTATTTAGCACTTAGTAACCTATTCAGCCTTAGCAGGCGCAGCTTTGGGCTTCTTCGCCTTGATGGGCCTCTGGGATCGCAGGATAGCTGAGGCGCGGCGGAGGGTAGCCTTGGTAAGGTCTGTGCGGTAGTGGTTAGCCTTCAGCAACCTCTTCACTTTGAACAGGGACCTCCTGGCTCCAGCCTTGAATTTGCGGGTTACAGAGTTCTTGGCAGGCTTGTTCGTGGACTTGGCCTTCTTGTACACAACGGCGAAACCTTTCCTGTCGGGATTCTCCACCACACCGATGGCCTTCTTCTGGATCAGGCCATTGTATCTGTATGAACTTAGGTTAGTTACATTGTTTGGCTCCTTGCTGAAGGGCTTCTTGATGTCGCGCTTCTTGACCAAGAAGGCGTTGTTGTTGCGGATGATCATCCAATTCAGATGCGACGACATTTTTGTGAATTTTACACTATTTTCTACACGAAAAGCGGTAGAACAACGTGCTTTCAACGTGTCCGTAGACAAAAAGGAGTAGTAAAAAGTAAAAATTGTCTTTGCCAAACGTCAAAAAAGTGTTGCCATCTTTGAAAGGGTTATTTTATAGTTACAGCTCTTGACTCCATAGACACAGTGAACTCGATGTAGTCGGGTAGAACGTAGAACAAAAATAAAACCGTTCATTCACTTTCCGTTTAGACGTTCGTTCTTTTTTGGCATTTTGAATTGTCAAAATCCAAACTGTGGTTGGGACATTTTTGTGTTTTTTCTGTTATTGAAAACCTACTTACATCCTTTTCTAAATATATTACACTTTCTTTTATTATTCAATGTAGTCCTAAAAATTATATTGTGATTGTGAGTTGAAGTGCCAAATTGATGTTTCAATATTGTTGATATTATGAATCAGAGTGATCAAAATATAAACAAAGATATGATCGATTCTGATTTGATTGACGTGGATTCTGTGGACTTTTCTGATGATCAGACATGGTAAGAGTTTTTTTACATTATTTACGTAATGAATATGTTCACTATTAAGGCACGCCAATTTTGTAGGTCAGTGGTACACTAGACAAATTCCGTATGAGATTACAAGTTGGTAATCATAACTTGACTTTGTGAACAAGTATTTTTCCAATTGTTCATTATTTACTACTTACCAATAAGTTCACTATATATATAATAATAGTAAACAGAAGTTATCCATTGGTACAAGTTATCACAACAATTATTTTAATAACAGGTAGACTATCAAATCATGATAGGATTAGGATCCTAAAAAATACACTTTCTCCTTTCTCCATAAAAATAACACCTTTTCAATTATCATGTGTTTAAAGAATATTAAAAATATGGTCTTAAACTTTTATCAGTGAAGGAAGTTTCTTATCAGATCACAGCTACAACATTGTTTTGACTCATGTTTTTTTTTATAAACAATGTACTATATAAAATTATTGATAAGTGTTGAACTATGTAGTTCTTTAATTACTTCTATATTATTTCTGAACTGTTATTTTAACACTAAGCCTTGTCTTACCTTACAACTGAACATAACAATAGGTTTTGTTGTTAATAAATAGACAAGTATGTTCTCAAAATATTGACCAATTAGGGCTTTGGTAGGTAAAACATTCATTTGACTAATTACTCCTGTTTTTTAATAATGTTGTTGAGAGTTTAGATGAATTGTACAAATAGTCCAGCTATTGTGAGAATGCATTTAACATTTGGCAATTGACCTATTAAGTATAATTTAGAAGGCACCATTTCCTTGCCTATAGCTTTCAATTAAATATTCAGGAACAATTGTAACTGGCTGGAAATTTCTTGTTGTATTGTTGTTGAAAATCATGTTTACTGTAATGTTACACTATTTTATGTAGATCATGTGAGATAGTAATTGCTATCAATTATTGCCCTGAAACATACCGGAAAATTTGACCTTTCATTTTGAATTGTGTTCTTTTTTAACCCAACATAATATTTTGCCTTTATATCCCTCATCCAGTGTCCATCCCACGGAATACAATTAATAGGATGTTGTGTTGGTTGATGGCAGAGTACAAAACAGGAGAGCAGAACTGCTGTCGTACCAAAGGTTAACTTTTCACCGCCAATGTCTTATAAATCAAGCACATTAGACAAGTGATTTTGAAGTTTATGACTATCAGAGCAGAAATCAAAATTGTGAAAACAAAACAAATCTTCTGGTGGTCAAAAGTTTAAGGGCTATTATTCTTTGCACAAAAAACAGGAATTGTGCAGTTTCTTCCAGTGGTTGATAAAATTGACAGGAGAACAGAAATAGAGAGAAACAGCACTACAATAAGATTTAAAACTTGCAGGCTCTACGTATCTGAGACTGACTCAGGCCAAGCTGTGGACGTTGTAGACTGGCATCTCTCTTGCGACTGGCCGGGGTCCGACAGTGATGACTATCTCAAAGCAGAAACTGAACTGTATAACATCCTCGACAATATTCTTAAAAGTAAGTGCATTATTTCCGCATTATTACCTCTCTTGGTTATTTTTTTCAACTGTACCTAGGTATATTTATTAATAATTTACTCTTATAAAATTTACACAAAATATAAAATTAACAATAACAACATTTAACAAAACTAAATTAAGCTACATATTTACTAAATAAATTCTCTTGTGGTTAATTTTGGCACAATATTTTTCTTAACAATTTTCTGAACAAAATTTTTTTTAAATAAATAAATGTTTATCTTTATGAACAAACAACTTGAAAATGATGAATTCAACTAATAACTTTGTTATTTATGAACTGATTTTGATGATTCCTTTTTTACTTTAAAGAAGATATATTAGATGTGGTTCATTGTCATGAAATCAGAGTTTGAGGGTGGATAGACCAGATGATGATGATGACGAGGGAAACTAAAAAAAGTTGTAGGCATGACTAGTAGAAAGTGATTGAAGTTGCTTTTTTCTTTAAAATTATTCAATTGCAATTATTAGTCCATACTAATACTTGCATCTATGTATATGCACGTACATACACACATATAATATACATATAAAGTATTATATGGGGCAAATTTTGTCCTTTTCATACAAAAAACACAATCAAGGCTGAGTGAGTTTGTGTGAGGCAATGGATTTTTTGTCATCTGGGCCCATTGACCTCTGCTGAAATGAACTCAGTAGGGGCAACTGAAACAATAGTATTAGACTTAAAAAGATATTTCACACTTACCATGCATCAATTTTGGAAGAGTTACATCAAAAAGTGTATGTAATAAACCCAAAGTCCAAATCTATACTAATATTACAAATATGAATGTCTATCCCGTTCTCACACCAAAACTGATTTAAATTAAATTTGGTATACAGATAGTTTAGAGAGCCTGAGTAAGGATAGGCTACTTTTAACTGAAAAAAAATAATAATTTTCATAATGTATATTGGTTAAACAATGTTTGCCGGGTCAGCTTTTTCCTACAACATTAAATTATTATAAAGCTTTTTTTAAATTTGAAATAACAATATGTACATATGTGGTAGGTACATGGATAGTTGACTAAGAAAAAACACTTCACGCCTTTTAATCTCAAAGCGGGTAGACAGATGCACTTGCTAAATCAAATGCCCACAGTTCACCAAGCGTTTTTAACCCAACGTGACAGGGGGTGATACCATCACCGTTATAAGGTTCACACACCTGTGGTGTGCGGGTTTCATCACAATGTTGTCCTTCACCATGCGACTAACTTATGAATGATGTCTTAACCAGTCAAGTAGACTAACAATAAGCTGTAAAGTTATTGTATGACTCATTTAGATTGTTATGCCATATTGTTTAATGTATTATAGTTGGAAAGTAAGCATTACTTCGAAGTTTTATCGTAAAGTGTATAATCTTCAAGAAAAAACGCGGGTAACTTCGTCGTTTATAAACCGATTTTTACCTAATAGTTGCAGTGTGATGTTATATAGCCTAAAGCCTTCCTCGATAAATGGTCTATTCATCATAATTTTTCAATTCGAACCAGTAGTTCCTGAGTTTAGCGCGTTCAAACAAACAAACAAACTCTTCAGCTTCATAATATTAGTATAGATAGGTTACAGACGCCAGTGTTCGGTGTATACCGAACTATATACTATTCAGTCTAGAGACATTCGACACTCGTCTAGTGCTCAGTAAGCGGATCGTGTGTCAGATAACTCCTATTAAACCGTAACGAATATACAGGCTGTGTTCTTTTTTTCGTTCTATCTAAGGGAAAGTATTACTTACTACTGCCCCCTTAGCAAAGCGCTCTAAGAAATAAATGAAATAATATATCAGGCACTGCGATTGGTTGAACCAAGCTAAGACGCACGAAGTTTATATAGCAGCCAATCACAGCGCGTGTTTGTTCTATGTCTTATCTTTCTTGCGCGCGTGCTAGGGCCGCTGCTTACGACATAAAACTTTAACTCAAAGAAACATAGATACACTTCACGATTGTCTTCGAGAGATAGGCTTAGATTACCGGTGTTCATTTCTGACTGTTCTCACACACGCCTTTCGCATCATCTACACTCAAATCAAACCATGATATCCTACTTCGAGTACTTTTCGAAAAAAGTAGCATCCTGTACTTTTATTGCATACGCTTCTAGATTTAAGAACCTCCTTGAAGGTAATATCCTCAGAAGATAATAAATCAAATGTAGTGTTTGAAGTTTATAGCGAATAATATCAACTTGGCGCTGCTTGCAGCTGCATCGGTATCCATTTATTTATTTTGGAAGATTGTAAAAAACCGTTTCTGTCCTATGCCGTGCCGTTCTCTAGGAGGACCGCACCCTAATCTTTCGAAAAAAAAGTACATTGCCAATGGTGTGTTGGCTACCTTACGGGGTAAAAGGTTATGCTAATGCGCAATTAATATCTTATACTCTCAGCAAAATACCAATTTATCATCTAATCTGTTGAGCGTAGGTCTCGTTCAAGGTTGCTCGCACTGTAGGCAGGTCGTTTAGAATCAATGGTATTGTATTTCACCACACTGACATTTGCACCGTGGGAGGTAACTGCATTAGTTATCGCACGACATGCAGACAATATATTATGTTCTTATAAATTATTGTACAAAATCTTAAAAACTAGAAACTGTAAGAGAGAAGTAAAATATTAATTTCTCAAGTACAGCACTGATAAAATTGTACGTACTACCTTTGAAGCACATCCTAAAAAGATCGTAAAAATGTATTTATAATTTGCGGGATAATTGTATAACAAACATACAAACACATTGAGAACCCCAATATTTTTCACCGGGTATATAGGCGCGAATATAACCAAAGACAAGCTCGAGCTTACCTTTGTTATTTTACTCGACGTTTCGACGCAGTTGCATGCGTCGTGGTCACGAGTGGAGTCCACTAATATTGAGTTATAATGTCTGTGCGCGTTTCATTAAAAAATGATCTAACATTGAGAACCTCCTCATTTTTTTAAAGTAGGATCATAATTCAATTCACTGGCTGACCTAGCTAAATTTGTGACTCCAAAAATATTTTCTGATCTTAGGTAGATACTTAAATTTCTCGCTAAAATTGAAGCAATGGACGATCTTGATATGTGTGAGTTGAACTCTGCTTTTCATTTTAAGCGTTGTCGCAGTGAGTTATTCGATATATCTGTCTCTGTCATACCGTACCGCTGACAGCGGGCGAGTATTTGTTGGAAAGAAGATAGGTAATTCCAAGTTGGTCCCATGATGACGAAATCAGGGTATGGTGGTGGCAAACCTGATAAATAGAGCGGAACTGAAAAACATTGTATGAAATGGTTGAAGTAGATTATTTTTTCTTTAAAATTATACACACATCAAAAGTGTCTAGGGATCAAGTACATTTTAGAAGATTGCAATCAAGAATATATCTTACAAAAACTGAATTAATTCAAAATTTATTTAAAATGTGGTGATAAGTCATTGATACAGGCATAGAAAGTTAGCTAGAAGACAAATCCAGAAGATTAGATTTGATTTAAATAAATTAGTTTTTTAGAGCTAAAATGTTCTTGATCCCTAGACACTTTTGATGTGTGTATAGAGTACATGCAAAGTAGACTAAGATATCTAGATCAAACAATCGCGTAAGGTAATATTTGTATATCATTACATAAATATGGGTTGATGACTGAAATGTAATTAAAGCTGGTAAATTACTTTCCGCTGTAGTTATCTGTATTCTAGAATGAACCGATAATTATTAAGGATGACTCACGCCAAACCGTGTCGGATCCGAGCGGGTTGTCGGCCGTTTCCGAACGTTGTCCCTTGGTCGGCCGTCACTCGGCTGTCAGTCTGTATAGCGTGAGTGTGTTGATACTAAATATATGTAATACTAGCTGTTCTCCCTGTAGTATGCTACACTCTCGTAGTTGCATCACTCTGGCATTGTTGCGGCAAACGATGTGCATTGCTTTTTTAGTAAGGATGACAGAACAAACGTAACCAAATCAGCAAATCACATCGTTTGCCGCTACGATTCCAGAGCGATGCAACTACGAGAGTATAGTAGACTGAGGGCCCCGGTCAACATTTATTTGGCCATAGGAAATCGCTTTTGTATCCCGTGTATGGGAAATAATACAGCTGATGGGATTAAAATTAATATTTATTCACCTTTTGCTTTCCCTGGACTTCCACAAACACCAAAATTAGTAATTTCGGTCCAGCCTTTCCACATTATTAGCGAGACATACACATTTTTATATGTAACTAGGTGTTCCGGCAAACGTTTGTAGTGCCCCAATAAGTTGCCTTTGTACCCCGTGTATTGGGAGAAATACAATTGGTACATGCATAAAAAATAGATAGTGGCCGATTCTCAGGCATACTGAATGTGCTTTACACACACATAAAATTTGGTAATAATCGGTAAAGCGGTTTCGGAGGAGTACGGTAACTAACATAACAACAACATAACTAACAATTTTATCTATTAGAAGATATAGATAGTTGAGTTGACCGTGCTGAGGCCAAGACTCGGCTCGGACCAGGCACGGTATAGCGTGAGTCATACTTTAGGGATTCAAAACAAACTACGTTGCAACGTTTTGTTGGCATTCGTGTGTAGCTTTGCTCGCAAACGGCCGGAGGCATGCAGGATTATGTCGAATTCACACCCACTAAAACTCCATGGTCGTGGACCAGCCCTAAGGGCAAGACACACAGACTTAAGACGAGGACGCGTCGTAGACGGAGCGTCCTTTCGATCCATTATCACCGAAAATCTGCCGTCACACAAAGACAGGGCGTAATATTATAATTATTTTTAAGGGAATATATGTATGCTTTATTAGTTCACATTCTAATGGTGTGGTGACGGCGAATAGAATACACGTGTCACCACCCCAGCCCAATTTTTCCCGTCATGGGGGTTGTAAGAGGCGACCGAAGGAGCTCTCCAGAGAACGTGCAGCAGCGCTCTCTGTGAGTTAAACCAAAACACCACTGCGATCGCCAACCCGCCTGCCAAGCGTGGCGATTACTGGCATTTCACCCCAAATGACGGATCTCATTGGGGGAGGCCCTCGTTCAGCAGTGGACGTTACGTGGCTGATGATGAGTCTAGTGATAAAGCACCTAGTAGTAGGATAGAACATGCTCGACGGGTAGCGACACACACTACCCATTACACTAGATGTTAAGTTACTTTATATATAAATTAGGTTACCTGGAAGAAATCGCTCTGAGCGATAAGGTGGCCATTTGCAATCTTGCCATTGTTAGTTTTACATTTTGTAATGTACAGTGTGCAATAAAGAGTTTATTCATTCATTCATTCACCTATTCCCATGAAAATTTATGTAAAGTTACGACCTTTCTTCGTATGACGGCAAAAATGTATGGAAGCTTTGCGGGCCAACACAAACAGAAATGGGATCCGGGCGGGTAAGACACGAAGCATCAGCTCGCGACGCATCCTTGTCGTATTATTTTCTGTGTTTTGGGCTTTTGCCACTATGTCCAAGGAACCTAAGCCCAAGTAAAGGTCTAGGTTCCTTAGGACTAGGCTAAGTCTGACCTTGTATGTGTGTACGAGGACCCGACGCGAATCCGCGTATCACGCCACCAAGTTTAGTCGTAATCCCTTCAGTAGGTCTTCCATACATCCGAACATACACAATTATTTGGTATTTTAAGTTATCGCAAAGTTTCTCAATGAGGAATTTTCAAACTCCAAAAATTTCTTATATAAGGTATCCAGGGTTATTTCCCCCAGTTATATTTTAGTACGTTTTTTTAATATTAAGAGATTAAGAGAGCGTCTGTGGTCCAGTTCGTCGGACCCTTGACTTGTTACCGGGAGGTCCCGGGTTCGAGTCCAGCTACTGGACGTGTACCAATGGGACTCTTTTTCAGAGCCTACATACGCAACGCTCGTACGGTGAAGGACAACATCGTGATGAAACCCTCACACCACAAGGTGTGTGAACCCTATAACGGCGATGGGCTCACCCCCTGTCACGTTGGGTTTAAATACGCTTGGTGAACCGTGGGTACTTGCTTTAGCAAGTGCCTCTGCCTA
>SJJU01009263.1:0-16651 GCA_012932125.1 Conopomorpha cramerella | reverse complement strand
GCAAGTGCCCACGGTTCACCAAGCGTATTTAACCCAAACGTGACAGGGGGTGAGCCCATCGCCGTTATAGGGTTCACACACCTTGTGGTGTGCGGGTTTCATCACGATGTTGTCCTTGACCGTACGAGCGTTGCGTTGCGTACATAGGCTCTGAAAAAGAGTCCCATTGGTACACGTCCAGTAGCCGGACTCGAACCCGCGACCAATTGGACCACAGACGCTCTACAGAATTAACAAGAAAATTACTACATAATTAACTTTCTAACTCTTTATTGCAGTAAACACACAAAATACAAACACAAATGGAAGAAATGGGGGCAGTTGTTCTCGGAAGAATTCCACAGCATCAAACTCGGATGTTTCCTCCAGATGCCATTCAAGAAACTCATCGCTGGATCTCAGAACAATTGGCAGGATAACTTCTCAAGAACAGTTGAGGTACCAATTTTATATGCACAGAGCTACGTTAATTCAATAATACAGGGTGGCACTATTCAGGGTCACGTAACAAAAAAAAAATATTGGAAAATCTAAAGATTTGTGGCAACAGGAGTCAAAAGACTAATGGTAGGTTGTAGAATTTCCGTTTTTTAAAGCCCATATTTTTTTAAACATGCCAGTTAGATTTTTTAAAATATTTTTCTGATAACTGGTGTGAGTTGCCTTACCATCCGGTTCCGGCTTGACGTCGACTTACGGGACACCCTGTATAAATTTGATACTAGAACCTAATTAGCATGGATGCTAGGACTTCGGTAGAACTTGTTGTGCTATGTTAACCATGTGGGTAGCTTGAAAACTTCTAACGGTCGCATTGACCACATGGTTATCATCCTTCCCAAAAAGTGGAACCTCGATGCCGGTAGTAATTCTCAGCCTTCTTGCCCAAGTAGGGAAGTTATGGGACTTTCTGACTGCTGCAAGGGCAAAGGAACACTTTTCACTACATACATAGTATCGAACAAAGTCGATTCCTGCTGTCTGCCTTTAGATCTTTAAAAGTGCGCAGCGGATTTTAATGCAGATTTTTAATGGATAGAGTGATTTAAGAAGAACGTTATCCCAAACAGTGGAATCTCGATGCGGGTAGTAATCCTCAGCCTTCTTGCTCCATTGGGGAAGTTATGAGACTTTCTGACTGCTGCGAGGGCAAAGGACACTTCACTACATAGTATAAAACAAAGTGGATTCCTGCTGCCTGTATTTAGATCTTTTAAAGTACGCAACGGATTTTAATGCAGATTTTTAATGGATAGAGTGATTTAGAAGAAGGTTGTCCCAAAACAGTGGAATCTCGATGCGGGTAGTAATTCTTGGCCTTCTTGCTCCATTGGGGATGTTATGAGACTTTCTGACTGCTGCAAGGGCAACGGAACACGGATTGTAATGCAGATTTTAATGCGATGGGCTCACCCCCTGTCACGTTGCGTCAAATACGCTTGGTGAACCGTGGGCATTTGCTTATTAAGCAAGTGCCTCTGCCTACCCCGCATTGGGATTAAAAGGCGTGAAGTGTATTTTTTTAATGGATAGAGTGATTTAAGTAGAAGGTTGTTATCTACAGCATTAAATCAAAGCCGAGTAACTTTCTCGAGTTTTGCCAACGTTTTTGATTTAACATTGTATAATAAACATGTGTGCGAAGCCGGAGCGGGCCGTTAGTACAGTCGGCCAAGAATCTGCTCTACCACCCTAAGGTTGAAACTCGTATGAATGTCATTAAACATCAAGGTTCATTGTTCACTTGTCACAATATAACAACTCTACCTTATTGATGTTTTAGTGACATAGGAAATGTCATCAAAACTGATAGACCATTTTCTTGGCCGACCGTACATGATAAGCTGTCTTCCAGCCGCTGTGGCAGAGGTCACTCCAGAACAGCGTCGCTGGGTAACGCTGCTGAATGCAGCCGAGCACATCGTCCGCCTGATTGTAAGTATGGTTTATGATATCCGGCTAACATTGTACGAATATAGAGGTAATCTTTATTTTGTGAAACATGTTTTATATTTCGCCGCCAAATAGGGTTTAATGAAACATTGATTGCTTGTCAACGGGGAATTTTCAGGGCCCCTGTTTCTCTTAGTTATGACAGATGGCGCTAGTCATACGAGGGGGACAAATGTCAACGAAATTACTAACTTCAAGCAGTCCGTATTGAAGGCGACAGTTTTTTTTTTATTGTTTGTCTACATGTTACAAAAGTGTCTGAAGTCTAAATAACTCACCCAAATAATAAAAAAACGCAGTAAAATATAACTGACAGAAGTCCCCCTGGATATCTACTAGCGACATCTAGGTAAGAAACTTTTGGAGTTTGAAAATTCCCCATTGGCGACGATTTTTTGTGATAGATTTTGTCAATTCAAATAAATGATAAAACTATAATAATAAGTCTCGAAATAAAGTGACTCGACAAGTTATTTACCAATCACGTGGTATTGAAACGGCCGACACTAGCGCCATTAGTTCCACAGTTTCCCACCCTAATAAATTATAATCTTGTCTGTTTTATTTTGCTATAAAAATGTATCTCTGAGGTTGGTGCCTCTTTTCATTTAGGTATAATAAAATATTACCAATAAGTTTTGATTTCAGTGAACGCATATGCAGACAGCATGAAAGTCCAGATAATAAAGGCTCATCACAACTGGATAGCTGTTGCCTACACACACTTTGTCACTGGATACAGGTGAATACTACTTATGTATATTATAAACATACATTATAATCAATCGCATATAAAAATATAGCGAAAAGAGAGCGTCTGTGATAAAAGTTGCTTATATTGACGAGCACTACAACGCTTCGAAGACCATTATCTTCGGCATCAATCATCAGATTGGCTCATTGGGGCTTTATATCGAAATCCCGCTTTCTCTTTATACCTACAAGTTTAAATGCCTTAGTACCAAAATTACCTGAAATTCGTTTTTATCACTTGTAATTATAACTGATTTACAAAATTCCTAAATGTCAATTACACACATCCAAAGTGTCTAGGGATCAAGTACATTTTAGAAGATTGCAATCAAGAATATATTTTACAAAAACTGAATTCATTGATAATTTATTCAAAATGTTGTGATAAGTCATTGATTGATACAGGCATGGGGAATTAGGTAGGAGACCAATCCAGAAGATTAGATTTGATTTTAATATATTAGATTTTTTCTTAGAGCTACAAATGTTCTTGATCCCTAGACACTTTTGATGCGTGTACAAGTCTGAATGCCTTAGTACTCAAATTACCTAAAATTCGTTTTGATCACATATAATAATTATAACTGATTTACAAAATGCCACATTTTTTTTGTTTCGATATAAAGCCCCAATCCAAGAGCCGCATCGCTAAATTCTAACCAAGAATCCCGTCACCAGATTGACAGACGCGTGCGGTTGGTACGTGGTATTCCAATCGCCGGTGCAAGATTCACCCATAGAGCGCATAGCGCTGAACGCCAAGCCGGGCGGCGCGGGCGCAGCTGGCGGCAGCGCGGCGGCGGCGACCAGTGACGTCATGCTGGGCGTGGCCAGCGGACCGCTGGTCAGGTTGTGGGCCTTCTCAACTCATGGGGAACCTGTTAGAAGGACTTTGGTTGGTGAGTGAAAGTAAAATCTAAATTGTGACAAATGAATTCGTTTTTGTGGCAAACAGTGTGCAAGGAAAAATGGATCTTATTGCGACGTAATAAGATGTTTCGTATGGACGCTGGACAGACGCCGTAGTACACGATGTGACGTGTGGGCGTGACGTTATAGGTGTGTTTGTGGAGCCTGCTGGGACGCGCAGAAATAAGTAAACGTGAAAATGTACGTATGTACAGGGTGTCCGGTGGCAGATGCACATTTTCAAACATAAATAAAAAAGTAATGATTCCAAGTCAACATTATTTTTTTTCACTAATTCAAAGAATACATATGCGGATTTTATTTTTTAAACATTACATCTTCCAAATGTCGTCCATTTCGTTGCAAACACTCTTCGAAACGATCCATAGTGTTTCGCGCAACTCGCCGTAACACTTGCGGTGAAATGTTGTTTACTTTAACTCGGATATTGTCTTTTAATTGTGAGATACACCTTGGATTGTTTTGGTAAACTTTAGATTTAAGATATCCCCAAAGAAAAAAATCCAGAGAGGAGATCTGGTTGGCCAGGGGATATCTCCGAAGCGGCTAATAAATTTTTGAGGAAAATGTTCTCGAAGCATATTCATTGAAGTCCTAGCAGTATGTGCAGGCGCTCCATCCTGTTGGAACCAAGTGTGAGATGTGTACGAAGGATGAGCTTGCAGCTGAGGTATCAAGAATTCTGTTATCATGCGACAATAATTCTCACTGTTTACATTAATCGCACGAGCTCTCGAATCTTAAAAAAAATACGGCCCGATAATCCCGTTCGCCGATAGGGCACACCACACTGTAACTCTAGGGCAGTGTAAAGGTTTTTCATGTCAATCGAGGATTTCTTGTTTTGGAAGACCATTAACGTGAGTTTTGTTTATTAACATGCCCATTAAGGTGAAAATGAGCCTCATCACTGAAAAAACGATATTTAACGTACGGAATCTTTCCAGCATCGTCCTACAGAAGGTGGTGCGGAATTCATAATCGTTTTCCTTTAACTCATGCACAATTTGAATCTTGTATGGATGCAGCAATAAATCTTGCTTTAAAATTTCGTGCACGGTGCTTTTGGAAAGTCCAACAGAGGCTGCTCTCTTCCGCACTGATAGTCTGGGATCATTTCGTACGCTTCGTCTAACTTCTTCAATGTTTTGTCTCGATCTTGAAGTTCAGTCAGTCCAGGACGGGGGCTGCCACTGGTTGAAGATGTTGCACGAAATCGTTCCACCCACTGCTGAATCAAATGACGACTTGGACCATCGCTTACTCTTCGAATATTGTAATGGGTACAAAACTGCCGGCGAGCTGCGGCATAAGATTCATTGCACCTAAAATACGCCTCCACTGCAAAAGCACGGTGAACTTCTAACCATTGAGACATACTTATAACAAAATCCGCAAAAAGGACGAAACAACTGACACCTCCATCGTAAAGAATGATTGTTAAAAGACAAAACTATCCACATTTTAAAATGTGCGTTTCCCACCGGACACCCTGTATAAGAACACGAGTATCACCAGAAAAGCTGCTGACTGACCTAATTTTGTTTTCGATTGTGTTATACCTAGATGAAGATGACATTTTTTATGGTTAGTTTCATTTTCATGAGTCGCATTAGTGTGTGAGATTTTCTTAATCAAAATTAAGAATGACAAACAGATAACAGTCACAAAAGCTTAAAGCTCAAGTCCACCTAAAAAAAACTTTCGTTTCATACCCATCATCAGCCACATAACGTCCACTGCTGGACGAGGGCCTCCCCCAATGAGATCCGTCATTTGTGGTGAAATGCTAGTAATCGCCACGCTTGGCAGGCGGGTTGGCGATCGCAGTGGTGTTGTGGTATAACTCACAGAGAGCGCTGCTGCCCGTTCTCTGGAGAGCTCCCTCGGTCGCCTCTTAAGACCCCCATGACGGGAAAAGTTGGGCTGGGGTGGTGACACATGTATTCTATTCGCCGTCACCACACGGCTAATAGAATACATGTGTACATGTATACATGTGTATTCTATTACATGCGTTTCATACCCAGGTACCTTCAACCTCGGGGTGCGCGTAGAGCATCTACTATTCGTGGGCCCTCAACTAGTGGCCCTGAGCGGTGCCGGGTGCCGCAGCAAGGCCGGTGTGTGGCACACCAGCACCCAGCACTGGCAGGTGCAGGATGTTGCACACCTCACTACCTACGACACAGCCGGTTCGTTCCTACTGCTGGGGACTGCTACTGGCGCTATTAATTATATTGGTGAGTTGTTTGTTATGCTTCATTTGATGTTAAGCTTCGTGACTTATCTGAACTCGCATCGGTAAGACATAAGTACGGGACAATGAAACACAGTGCAGTCTGCGATTTTTTGTCATTTTTGTTCTAACCTAACCACATATTACTAAAACGCGAAGCCTGCGCTTTGTGGGTACCAGTCGCGCCACTAGCTACCTATATCTATCCTTTGTTGCTCTTCCTGCTTCTCTTTTATGTATAAGATAGGACTCGGTACCTCAATTCTGTTCTTTGTTCAATGTATTGTGCTTTGTATAAATTAACTTATTTCATTTCAGTTTGTAGGTATATATAAATACAGCACTATGCGATGCGAGCGATTGTCGATGACTGAATATGAACAAGTGTGCTCCGTCGTAGATCACATCGCTGCTTAACATCAGGCAGGATGGTGGTCAAACCCTTGTTCATAGTGATAAAAAAAACACAAATTTACGATCTGTCAAAATTGTATGCAAGTACAGACCTGTCATCTGTAAGGTAAATTATGGAAACCGAGAATATGTTTGTAAGTATTTTTTTCGTCCACAGATATGCAAAAGTTTCCTCTAAGAATGAAGGACAACGACTTGTTAGTGACGCAGCTGTACAAGGACCCTGCGCAGGAGCCGATCACTGCGATATCGGTCTATCTCACGCCAAAAACTAGTAAGTGTACTTTTTCATTTTTTTCTTAGAATTAAAAGAAACATAAAAAATAACATTTATTTCTCTGAAGTTCACAATTTTACGGTCGACTCACTCCGTATAAGTTTATAACCTTTTGACGGCCGAATTTTGTTTACGTGATTTTGAATTCTGTTCCGAATACCATATACTTCAAAATCATTTACATCTTATGTATCTGATCTAATAAGACAGTGGCGGTTCAAAGTGTCAAAGGGTAAAACGTCCGGATACGGTTTCGAATTAATGACCTCTTTTTTTAAGGAAACGCGCACTGACATGATATTAAATGTTTTAAACGGGTATTATAGCGCGAAGATTAACCAAAGATAAGCATTCAGCTAACCTTCGTTGTTTGCCCGACGTTTCGTTACCCGTACACCCGTTTTAAACATTTAATATAATGACCTCTTAGTCTCAAATCAATACCTTTACAGTTTTTCTGGAGGCTATTTTAACCTGTCCACTTATTTACAGATTTATGCGGCAACTGGATAGAGATCGCTTACGGGACGCGAGCCGGGTCCGTAAGGGTCATTGTCCAACATCCGGAGACGGTCGGCCACGGACCACAGCTGTTCCAGACGTTCACTGTACACCAGAGTCCTGTTACAAAGGTATGCTGTGGGATTGTCGACCTTATTGTCATATAGACAAAGTTTATCCCATGCTTATCGGGGATGTAGACAGTTTGAATCAGCTGTCTTTCCCCTTGGGATGTCGTAAGAGCCGAGTATGGGACCTGGAGATTTTGGTTTAATCAGGCTATGAGCTAGCAAATTGCAGCTGAAGGCCCATATTGGCAATTTTAACACCATATTATGCTAGGTCATGTATGAAAAGTTGTATGAATGTAGATGAAGCGAAAGGGGTATGTCAGGATCGTGACAAATGGAGATCTGTAGTCTCTGCCTACCCCTCTGGGAGACAGGCGTGAAGTGTATGTATGTATGTATATTATGCTAAATGTGGCGGAAGGGTCATTTTGATCCATTAGGATCATCCCCAAAAGAGGGTGGACAAATCTAGTGATATGTGATTGCAGCCTTGAGTGTATGTATAGGTGCAGACAGGGAATTTTCCACGACGTTTATTTGACAGGTACAATTAATATTTCTCAGTCATTGTCATGTTGAACTGTCATAAACATATATTTTTTGTTTTTACCTTTTTATTTTTGCTTACATTATAACCAATTTTTTCTTATTCGCCCGGAAGTTTAGATTTAACATCTACATTTTACAGTATAATCCCAGGATAATCCCACCAACTTTCCCACCACTGTGTTATACCAGAGCCTTATCAATGACGTCTGGACTAGGTCCCGGGAGGGGCATAGCCTAATCCTATGGCAAAAACGAAAAAATATGCCACCGCTTCGTACAAACTTACCTATCGGCTGACCTAATAAAAACATCTTTTTTTTTTTTCGTTTTCTACATAGGGTTCCTTGAGGAAAGTTGTTTCCTATCACAGGCTGAGGGGACTTCTTGAGTTTGACCGACGGTTTTGATTTAACTTTGTTTATGCACTGAATTTTACGATAGTAGGTTCATTCATTTCAGTTTACCATTATATCGCACAGTTAGAACAAAAGTGACACAAAACAAAATGTGTAATTTTATAGAATTGAACCTATTATAAAAAGATATAAAACTTAATTTACAAAATCGGCACGTTTCGTATTGGGTCCTTTTTGTTCTAACTACGCCATATTATTTCCAGGTGTCTCTATCAGAAAACTACTTAATATCAGTGTGCAGCGAGTACAACCACGTGCGCTCGTGGCGTGTCACGCGCTTCCGCGGCATGATCTCCACGCAGCCGGGCACCACGCCGAAAGCGGCCTTCAAAGTATTAGCGTTAGAGGCCATATCCGCACAACCTCACAATGACTGTGGTGAGTTTGATTGGTTTTTTTAGCCTTCTAGAACATATACGAAATGACAAGACATATCGCATAGTTAGAACAAAAAGGACCCAATAGGAAACATGCCGCTTTTGTATCTTTTATGTTAAGGTTCATTTTCGTAAAATGACACATTTTGTTTTGTGTCACTTGCCTGCCTTTTGTGCTTTTAGCCTCTGCCTACCCCGCTTTGGGATTAAAAGGCGTGAAGTGTATTTCTTTCTTTTCTTTCACTTTTGTTCTAACTGTACGATATCATAATGCAATGCTATTTGTAGTAACAAGCATCGCGCTAAGCATGACTTAGCATTAATCAATAAGGCATTTTAAAACCCATTTTCCTCTATAACATAGAGGTCGCTACTAGTTTCTGTGTCGATTGTCAATCTGTCAATCAATTTACAGCTACAGCCTCAGTCCAAACACAACTAGACTTGCAAGTCGCGTACCACCTTCTGTCTCTTTCCCACCAAAATGTATGAAAAATGATTTACTTCTCATCACTTTATAGTAAAAGTTATTCATATTGACGAGCCCAACAATGTTACTAAGACCATTGCTCGGGGTCCTTTTACACTCGTTATATGGAAAGCATACTACACAAATCAAAAGTGTCTAGGGATCAAGAACATTTTTAGCTCTAATAAAAAAATCTGATTTATTTAAATCAAATCTAATCTTCTGGATTGGTCTCCTACCTAATTCCCCATTCCTGTATCAATGACTTATCACTATATTTTGAATAAATTATGAATGAATTCAGTTTTTGTTAAATATATTCTTGATTGCAATCTTCTAAACTGTACTTGAACCCTAGACACTTTTGATGTGTGTATACTACACTATTTCTGAGACCATTGCTCGCCATTCTAACAGTATACATAAATTCTTAGGGCCGTACGGAGAACAATATGAAGAGCAAATATTCATTCAGAAAGTTGTTCCCGACACCGACACGCTGTACGTTCGTTTGGCTTCCAACGGCATGAGGTAAGTTGGGTTGATTCCTATGTATTTTTTTTACTCATACTTCAGTACTATAAAAAAAATGCTTTTTGTGATGACTTTTGGTGAACGACTCACTAACTATCTCATAACTTCTATTACTAAAGACAAGATAAAACGCTAACCGCATAACATTCACAACGTCTGTCTGACGGATTGATTGATGCTTGGAACTTTTATTTTTGTTTCAATTTTGGAAGTATATTCTGTGATCAGAGCTGTGATCTTGGGGGTGAATGCCTCTCTCCGTGACATAACATAAAACATTACGAATAAATTAATATGCATAAGACTCTTATATTTTTACCATTTGATATTAAGCACTACCTACTCTTAGATAAAAAAAAATCATAAATGAAACAAATAAGTTAAGTTGTTGTATTACATATTCTATTTAAAAACTGTTTATGAATTTATGATACTAAGTATATTTCCATACATTTCATGACCGATTGATTTGTGTGTGCTTTGACAACTTGTCAAACGACTGACGGATTGATTGACCCGCAGAGTGTGCACGATCCGCTCCGTGGACGGTTCGGCGGTGTCCTGCTTCGTGGTGGCGGAGTGTGAGGGCTCGCTGCGGCCGCGGAGGCTGCTACTCTGCGGACACCGCTCCGGCGCCACGCAGATCTGGGACCTTAGCGGGAACATTGATAAAGCTGCTAAGGCGAGCGAGAAGCGGGAGACTGGTTAGTAATACGGTTTTGAAGTCGGGGCTTCATATCAATATCGCCCGCGATACATGCTTGCATAGTGCGGGGGCCACTGTTAACATACACTAACACATAACCTTCAAGTTAATAAATACTTTTTACTTTTACTTACTTTTTACTTTACGTAGTATAAAACAAAGTCGGTTGCCGCTGTCTGTCCCTATGTATGCGTAAATCTTTAAAACTACGCAAGGTGGCTCATTCAAATTGGTCAGTATGGGAAAGTCTGAAACTATAGCACATAATATCACGATTTGTTCTTAGGAACCATGTCACCGATTTTGATAAAAAGAAAAACTGCATTCATGTATTTGAAAAAAAAAACTGTAGGTACCCAGGTCGGAAATCGTACCCGGTTCTTTGGAAAATAAACTACCGATATGAATAAGCCACCCAGAATAGAGTGATTCTCGTGGAAGGGTTATATATATAATACATACATGTCACATCAGAGAAACACAGTTAATAATGGATATTGGCAAAACAACGGTTGACGGTTCAGCTAACATACAAAACTAGTGGACTCGACAGACGTTGTCCTGTCTTAACTATTAATATAAATATAAATTTAGTATAACTTCCACGCGACTTTGTTTTATACTATGTAATGATTATACAACATTAATTGAAAGACGTTGGCGAAACTCGGGAAGTCGCTAAGGTAATATCCAATAACATTTCCCAAGGAACACTATGTTAAAGGCGAAACAAAAAAATCATAATATCAGCTGATCAGTAACTGCTTGAAGAGGTGAACATTTTACATAGGGTGACTTTCCCGACATTCGCCAACGTTTTTGACTTAACTTTGTATTTTGGATTTCGTAGTTTTTCACGGTTTATTTTTTTTTTCGCTGTAGGTTGAGCGTATTATTTTAGATCTAGTGAAAATGCGTTTGTGCGGATATATACGAAACTGGTCAGAGCTTATCAGCCGTTATAATTGCCTAATAAAACACCATTTCATGTCACCGAAACATTCCACAATCCCAGATGACGACTCAACAATACCGGACGGCGGTCCGACCCCGGACGAGTTAGTCCGCCTGTTGTCCGCGTGCGACCTCGACGCGAGCCCCGTGACCTCGGCGACCCCGGCGACCTCGGCGACCCCCGTGCCCCACTCGCCCAACAGGCCGGGCCCCGCGTGAGGCTGGGGCCTCTGCGGGGCAGTGTGCAGGGCCCTGGGACTTGGTTTTAACATTTAACTCTGTAATGTGTAGGTGTAGTTCATTAGCTTTTTGCTAAATTTCAAAATTTCGTTCTTGCTACAAGCAAATCTTTGCTCAAAGGAAGGGGGAGCAAACAAACTTGTGTATGACACATAGAAATAAACGTTTCTCATCGTCGTTATCAGTCACATGACGTATACCCTAGCTCTAGCATACGTCAAGACGCAACAGAGGACAAATACACTCTGATTACTGTGATTGGCTGTTATTTCAAGAAATCGCAGCACGTTATATGTCTTTAGCTTCTTTATTGAAGCGCTGTGCTAGGGGGGCCAGTGACGTGAACATGAGAGAGATAGAACTATGAAATTGCAGAGCGTTAAGTATTGTCTAATAGTTAATGAACTATACGTACCTAATATTGATATTTCATCCCGTATTCCGAAACTATCTTAAGCACAGATCTCTGTTCAAGTAACATTTCGTCTCGTTCTAATCGTGTTTGTATGTAAGAGACAAACTACCTACTTAATATCATTAATGTGAAAGAAATTGCCGAGCTATAAAGCCACCTTCTGCAATCTTACATCGTACATTTTACATTTGTAATGTTCAGTTAAGAGTATAAGTATTAATTCATCCAAACTATGCTCAAGGAACTCTTGAGCACTGATTATTGTTTCAGAATACGGGCCATAGTCTGTTGTAAGAGTTGTGTCGATAGGCGAAAACTAGCAAACTATCCTCTTTTCACTGATATTCTGTCTTTTTCTGGCATACTAAAACCACAAATAAATACTTACACTAGCGCCCTCACGACGCCACTCTCATAAAAAAGAAACATAATAAATATAGCTAAGTAAATTAACCTTTCTATGGATAAAGGTGCCACATTGTTATTAAACCGTATAGGAACTGGGGCAGCCGACATAGCCTAGCAGATTTGCCAAAAATGATGAAATGGTTGGGCATGTAACATGGAAAACTTATTGCATAACTTCTCGAGTTGTTCGAACAAAAATGTGTCAATTTTCCTTCAGAATTGAACTGTTGAAAGGAACTACTGGGAATAAACGAAAATATTGTAACTTGAACGTCATTTTGGACGGCACTATACTCTGATTTCTAATTCAGTGTCACCTTGGGATGCCATTACAATGAACAGTTTCTGCAATAGACTTCAAAATCATTAAAAATATCATCCAATGGTTGATAAATAGTGGAATGTCACATTGACATTGACAGTAATGACAGCAGCGAGACACATGATTGGTAGTTTTTGTGGCAGTGAATTAGAAATTTAGAGTATAGAAAACGTAGCGTGGGACGTCCCTCGGATACATGGAGAATCGATCTAAATGCATATTGCATTCGATCGGTTTCATTGGAATGAAAATATGGGGGAAGTGGACGTCTAATTAATGAGATGGAGATTGTTTTGTCGCATTGATTATTAAATTTTTGTAGGGATTGGACGTTTTTATTTATCGACTATCGATAGATAATTTTCCTAGAGAAGGAAACGGACGAAAAAACTACTGTTGTTCGGGAACGTCTTGTTCTTTAGAACTAATGGGAATTACCGAATTTGTATTGTGAGACAACACGATTGACTTGCTTTATACATTTCTTCGTTCTCCAAATACAAGTGGTGGTACTTTACAGTTCTTTTGTGTTTAGTGACAAGCCTTTTTGCAAAATGGCTAACGTTTGAAAACTGTAAAATACAGGGTGTTTCTGTGATCTGTTCGGTACTTGCCCCCTTTCTACTTTTGCCTACTGAGTGTCCCAGGTAATTTGTAGAGATTTGCCCCCTTTTTAGAAACCCCTACTTTTTGTTCGTACTATGCCCCTTTTATTGACGACGTGTGAATTTTATCTTGATTTGACCCCCTTTCGTAACGATCATACAAAAAGAAGACATTGGCGCTCTTCTGTACAGTTAGGCAAAACAGAAATCTTAACAAATATTGAATACTAAAAATTATAAGGAATACAAAATTGAATGTTAGTAACGAACTATCTCGCTTACGTAAATTTTACTTTCACCAGTCTTGATAAGCACTCTTTTACATTATTTTTGCATTGCACGAAATCGTCCACTATCTTCACTATTCTTCGATCAGTGACTGCATCTTTTTCCTGCCTCTTTCTCGAGTAGGGGACATGCATTTTACTGCGTCTTATCAAAAAAATGTAGTGAATGCTTTCATCCTTTAGAATTTTAATGAGTAAAAATAAATTATGTTTCTTCGTTTTTACTATTCCATTTAGGCGAAAATGCCATCCTTCCGTAGCATTTATGGTACGATGACGATTGTACTGATAACAGCTTACCAAACGTAAAACCTCAGGCTTCATCCACTGACTTATAAAATAACTAAAAAACTCACCCCATGTTCGTGCCGAAATGCCGATGCCAGTAATTGCTCCAATGAGTACAAAATGACATCATTGGTAGATACAGATATTACGGTTTAAGAGCAAAGTTTATCATAGGAAAGTGCTAACTGTACAAATAAGGGGCAAACAAAGAAATATCTATAGCTTGGTTCAAATTTAGTACAAAACACGAATGCAAAGTGGATGAGTCAAAAAAGGGGGCAAACTCCGAAAGGGGGCAAAATACGAACATTTACAAGAGTATTCGAAAAAGTGGGCAAATATCTACAAATTATATGGCATTAACATAAATTGGACAAAACCAGAAAGGGGGCAAGTACCGAACAGATCGTTTCTGTATCTTACAGACACTACACAGGCGCATCGTGTAAATGCTTTAAGATGCCACCTTTTATTAATCGATCTGTATAGTACGATACCTACAAAAAACTATCGATATGTCGATAAATAACAAAATCCATCTCTACTAAAAAGAAGACGTCCACTAATACTGTAAAAAGATGTTAATGTAAAAAACAGCTTCCGAGCTTAATAATAATCTCAATGTTTTCAGATAATGTGCATAAATATTTTTAAATATTACCTAAATATGTAGTTAGTTAGTGAATTATAGAAGTTATTTTTATATTTGTGTACCTACACTAGTGTGTATAATATCATCGTGAACGCTTTTCGTGTCTATGATTGTGACCTGTATTATAATAAAAAAAAGTTATGAATTAATAGTTGTTTTACAAGGGGAAATCTAAATCTATGTATGTTTTTCCAAAATTCGCAAATATTTAATGTAAAGCCACGTCAAACCTAAAAGCTACGTGCATGTAAAGTCAAGGACTGATCGAGCGTAAAACTGAGTTTATTTAAAATGTTAATATTTTCTTAGGTTTTCGGACAGTTTACCTGTAGAAATGTTTATAATCTTGCCATTTAAAAAAATATATTACACTCGAGAAATCCATGTACAACATTATGTATATTTACGGTTTAAATTTCACCCTGTACCGACTTAATTATATTTTTTTTTGTTTGAGAATCTAAAGTATAATAAATGTTACACTCTGTATAAATAGTTAATATAAACCACGAAAAAATTTTAAAACTACTATTTTTACTAAATACAAATATATAATCTAAACATAATCGCAGAATAGTTGTCGTTTTAACTTCTGACAAATATACATTTGAGTCATGTAATATAAAAGGCGGCAGAGTCCACAAGACACTGGGTGGACACTGCCGCTTTTGATATTATATGATGACATATTTATTTACCCGTGTTTGCGATGAAAATTCGTGCGTATTTATTACTTTTTGTACAGAATGTAACTAATAAATCGGACATATTATTATTCTACATTATTGTAAATAGAAAAATATACCTTATCGATGAACAGATAAAGAACAGAGAATGATAATGTTAAAAACTACTAAATGTGTGGAGGACTAAATCCGCCTTATCCGTGGGTCACATCATTAGTTCATCTAGGTGGAGAACGGTCGGAGAAGTTTGACAATAATGACAGTTCTCCGCCCGAAAATTTGTCAGAAAAACGTCAAAGAAAATTCCCCATTGTATGGGGAATATACAGGGTGGATAATCGGAATAAGCCAAATAAGTCCGCCGCCCACAGCCCACCTTAGTCCACACAGGTGTACAACGGAAAAAAAACTGCCCATGGTCCATCTAGGTGAAATAATAACAGGAATGACTGGGACTAAAAATGATATCCACGATTATTTTTTAGAAGTTTTTAACATCACCCTTTATGAAATGTGGCAAGTTCAAAGCCAATGCAGAGTTTCTGCGTCTGTAGTGGGGACTAGACGATTACAGATGTCAACTTACAAGGTAAAATAAAAAATGCTATCAATATTCGAGAAAGACCATATATCGCATAGTTAGAACAAAAAGGGCCTAATACTAAAGATGCCGATTTTGTTATTTAATATTTGTATCTTTTATGGGCATTTGCTTATTAAGCAAGTGCCTCTGCCTACCCCGCTTTGGGATTAAAAGGCGTGAAGTGTATTTTTTTTATATTAAGGTTCAAGTTCATAAAATGGCACATTTTGTTTTGTGTCACTTTTGTTCTAACTGTGCGATACATCAAACAACTTTCCCCAACACTTTCTCTAGTTTCTCCAACGTTTTTGAAAATAATGTTTGTTTCAATCGTTTGATATCTAAAATAATGTGAAAAAAAAACTGAAATCATTGTATTATTAAAATCTTTAAAAATAAATGTTATTTACGTATAGTTTCAAATCTTTTTATTTCTATAACCAAAGGAAGCTGCGATGGCAGCTCCAGTAGTTAAAAAATTGTCTCATGAAAGTTCGAGCACATTGTTTCGAGTCACAGCACAAAAAAACACTCGTGCTTTATCGCATATTATTAGGGTGCGTTCGTAATGAAACAGAAATCCGGTACCGGTAAACAGGATGTAATTTCAGTTTCCTAGCACCGGTTACCATTTCTATGTGAACACAGTCTTAGCCGGAGCACAACGAGAGCCCTATGTTCTGTTGCGTATTTTCGTAGAGTTCAATGCCCTATCCATATAGCGTATAAATTCGAATTGATGTTTCGAAATAAAATCTACCAGGTATCTACTTTGACGGGCCCGTTGGTGTAGTGGTCAGCATGTCTACCTCTACTCCGTAGGGTCGTGGGTTCGATTCCCACCGCTGGCAGGTATTTAGGTGATGAGCTTTTAAGTACTTGGTGGTTGTGTCTGGGGGTTTTATTTATATAAGTATGTATTTAAAATAAAAAAAAAAGTAAATATATCTCGTTGTCTGATTTCCATAACACAAGTGCTTTAGCTACTTAACATGGGATGAAGGCATGTGTGTGTTGTTGTA
>SJJU01009262.1:0-11625 GCA_012932125.1 Conopomorpha cramerella | reverse complement strand
TGAACCCTATAACGGCGATGGGCTCACCACCTGTCACGTTGGGTTAAATACGAGCGCGTGAACCGTGAGCATTTGCTTAGCAAGTTCCTCTGCCTATAACGATGTGCTTATTAAAAGGATTGGGCATATTTTTTATTACTGTATTTTGAGAGATTTCCCTTTTCGAATACGGCCCTAAAAATGCTATAATAACACATTGCCGTTATTCATAAAAAAATGGATATAAATCACAAGAACGAAAATAGCGTGGCAAAGTTTCGTTGCCATCTCTTAGAAAACAAAACAAAGATATATCCAATTTCCCCACCCGTAATCCACGTTTGGCAAACAAATAAGGACTATATTGGCATATCGAATAACGCAAATTTATGCCTTTACCCTTCCTCTTTTTTTTTCTATATGAATTATAGATGCGGCCTGGATTTCCTGTGTAACTAGTGTTGGGACGCGGAATAATCGATATCGATATGGTTCTGTTTTACAGGCGCGCGCGAAATGTTTACATACGCGCGTAATTTGAATTTAGATGTTTGACATTTACGGCTTTTAATTCACAATATAGTCTAACTTTAAGCCAACATCACGTAGAGGCGTTATGATAATAAATATATAAATATTCCGTGAAATATTCTTGTAATATTAACATATTTATTTATTATAATTATTTTAAATACAATAGATGTTACACAACATATGCCTCAGTTTTTCACTAAAGCATTATGTCGGAGGCGGAAATCGAACCAGCGACCGTCGTCATAGCGCCAAAATAAGGGGAAAACTCTTTCATCGTGGCCTTCCCCTTCAACCCCCAGCAGTGGTCATGGAAACGTTGTTGGACTCGTCAAAATGAACAACTTTTAAATACTCTTCACGCCTTTTTCTTCAGAGGCAATTGCTAAAGCGAATGCCCACGGTTCACCAAGCGTATTTAACCCAACGTGACAGGGGGTGAGTCCATCACCGTTATAGGTTTCACACACGCAGTGCGGGTTTCATCACGATGTTGTCCTTCACCGTACGAGCGTTGCGTTGCGTACATAGGCTCTGAAAAAGAGTTCCATTGGTACACGTCCAGCAGCCGAGACCTCCCGGTTACAAGTCAAGGATCCGACCAACTGGACCACAGACGCTACAACGAACAAGTTTTACAACGGAAACAAAACTGAGAAATGAAGAAAAAATAGAAGAATGTTAGATAGAAGGACGATGACATTTTGTACATACATACATACACTTCACGCCTGTCTCCCAGAGGGGTAGGCAGAGACTACAGATCTCCATTTGTCACGATCCTGACATACCCCTTTCGCTTCATCTACATTCATACATCTTGTATGGGGATGAAATTTTATTGCACTGAGTTGTACCAGACGGACTTAATTCTAAAGTATTTCTCCGCCTGTCTGCCATACGTTGTTACTTTGAAACCTTAAATTTTAAATTAATTAAACCGCAGAACTCAATATCGGCGCGAATATAATCAAAGACAAGCTCGAGTGTACCTTTGTTATTTTACTCGACGTTTCGACGCAGTAACATACGTCGTGGTTACGAGTGGGCTACCCGGTGAACGATACTAAGTTATAATGTCTGTGCGCGTTTCATTAAAAAACTATCTAATTAAAATTCATGTTTTCTTAGTACGCTACATTTAATAATACTAATTTTCTTCAAATAAATTCTCTCTCACTGTAGCGCAGTCCACAAAACAAGGGATGGGCTCACAAGTAGCCCACTAAATCAATTACTACAATTTATCACCACCCGAAACCTATAACGCTGACAAATAAAAAACACATCACCATCAATATCAGCTCTATATATTAAGACGTTGTACTAATCATAACACACTAATAAATGTGACGCGACGCAAGAAAAACTAATATGGCATGCCAATCAATTTGCGACAAAATGGCGTCGGGAGACTGCGAAGCGATCACTCATATCTGCTTGTTATTGGAGCCTTGCTTTTGACAACGTAAGTTATGTATTGTGCTAGCTACGCACCGCGGTTTTACGCGCGGTTTATCTATTATTGTGGTCTTTAGGCCTAATGAAAATAGCCGTACCTCCAAGATTTGGAACGATTTGCCGGAGTCTGTGTTTCCTGCGCAGTATAGTTTGAAGGTCTCCAAGTCACTGGGGTGAATAGGTACCTACTGAACAAGTGTGCTCCACCGTAGACCACATCGCTGCTTAACATCAGACAGGATGGTGGTCAAGCGCTTGTTTAAAGTGATTAATAAAAAAAACCGTGTCAGATGGCGTCATAGAATACATGTGTCACCACTCCAGCCCAACCTTTCCAGTCGTGGGGGTCGTAATAGGCGAACGAGGGAACTCTCCAGAGGACTCTCTCTGTAAGTTAAAGCACGACACCATGGCGATCGCCAACCCGTTTGCCATTATCGGCTATTGTGCCTAAAATGATCATGGAAATCATTGAGGCAGGCCTGCGTCTAGAAGTGTACGTGATATGGCTTTTCTGGAGTACCAAAGTAAAATCGGTTTGGTCACGACCGTATTATCAAAACAATGACATAGTATAGAACAAAGTCGCCTCCCGCTGTCTGTCCCTATGTATGCTTAGATCTTTAACAACTACGCAACGGATTTTCATACGGTTTATTGAATACACACATCAAAAGTGTCTAGGGCTCAAGAACATTTTTAGCTCTAAAAAAATCTAATTTATTTAAATCAAATCTAATCTTCTGGATTGGTCTTCTACCTAATTCCCCATGCCTGTACCAATGACTTATCACCACATTTTGAATAAATTATGAATGAATTCAGTTTTTGTAGAATATATTCTTGATTGCAATCTTCTAAAATGTACTTGATCCCTAGACACTTTTGATGTGTGTAGATAGAGTGGTTCTTGAGGAAGGCTTATTTGTATGATACATACATATTTTAGCAGGGAAACACTGTTAATAATGTATATTGACAAAACAATAACTTCCAGCTTATAAAATATAGCTTTTGAAGACAATGTATGCTACATAATGTATTTTATGTCGAAACGATTATATCGAAAACCGTTCAGTAGTTTTCGAGTTTGTTTTTCGTAACATACCTATTAGACAATCCTATTACCCTTATAAATTGAATTGTTTCAATTTATTAAGGGTTTTTCCATTTTCTTGGGAATTTTCATACCAATAAATATACAAGGCAAATCCATTACCCATGTTATCATTTATCTCCTGCATCTACTGGAGCAGCAAAATTGTTTTTTACGACCCATCCCTTTCGCATTTCAAAAAGTTGGTAATACCATTTCATAGAGCTCGTAAAAGTATTTTTAGTAGCGATAAACAGATCACAGTGGCGTGCAATTGGAGAGGCCTATGTCCGGCAGTGGATGAATAAGGGCTGATGATAGTTATGATGATGAATGAATCATGAACAAATTTCCCAAATTCAGGAAAACAATTATCTCTGCATTTGCTAATTAATTAACACTTCGCTTCAGTTGGTTTGTATAAGTATTTTATTTATTTATGTTATGGTACACCAACAGAATATTACTCAATACATTTTAAATATTTGTAATTGAATACATATAGGTCTCTAGCAATATTCCTATTACAGGCATACACTTCACTCGTAACAGAATGTATTCTTTTCTTTAAATTACTATACTAATACAAAATAAACATAAACATAATGAACTGATTTTACATAATATCAACATGACCAGTGTTGAAGGAAATAATAATAATAACAATAAAAAATACACATACATTAAATTAAAATTAAAGAAGTAGTGAAATATTGGAAAAAAACAGAACTATTGATTAAAAAAAAAGACTTGTACATTGTATTTTGCGTGAGATGTGTGAACATTTTTACTTATGCTATTATTGATTTATTTCTTTCTCGTGCCCATTAAACTCATTTGTTACTGTCAAATGCCGTTTGTATTGTTTGTATTTCCTGTTTGTATTGTATTTCTTGTTTTGTATTACAAGAGCAACTTCGTTGCACCAATAATCTGATGTAGCACACGCCATTATGCATGCAGTGGCAGCCTATAATAAAGACAACACTTGCTATGTCACTTGGTACACCTATCACAAACTTATTGTTTTTGTGTATGTCTTGTTGGTTGTCCTAAATAAATAAAATAAAAATACACGAAAATTAAGCTCATGAAACCATGAGAAAAAAGAATACCTACAGTCTGTTAATTTTACAGAGATTATTTATGTAAACAAACAAAAAAAAATATTACTACTACTATTAAAACGTAAACGTTTCTACGGCTCTGTTTAAATGAGGTAAAATCACCGTTAATTATTTGAATTCTGTCGTATTACACGGAATGATTTAAAATATTAGTGAGAATGATTTTTAATATACACTGAAAATAAAAATATAAAATATATCAAATCATTTTTAAAACAAAATTCATTTTAATAATCTGAACTCGTCATAAAAATGTGCTTTTTGAAGAACTATTTTTGTCTGAGTTTTCTAAACGAAAAGAGGGGTTTGACACAACTTTTAAAATACAATTTTCAAGAAGGACACACATCATAAGTGTCTAGGAATCAAAAACATTTTTAGCGCTAAAAAAAATCTAATTTATTTAAATCAAATCTATTCTTCTGGATTGGTCTCCTACCTAATTCCCCATGCCTATCAATGACTTATCACCACATTTTGAATAAATTATGAATGAATTTAGTTTTTGTAAAATATATTCTTGATTGCAATCTTCTAAAATGTAGGTCCCTAGACACCCCTAGGTATCCCTAGACACTTTTGATGTGTGTAGTTTATTATTACGTCTCATTTTTAATATCATAATCAATATCATTTAATGTGTTCATGTGTTACAAATATGGTCTTAAAAATTCTGAAGTATACAACATGAAACCCTGTAAGGGCACAGCAACATATACTTAACTTAGTTACATTTGGTAGAAATGAATAACAATTTAATAATGCATGGCCAATCATGGTTTTATTGTTATTCTGTCTGTGAAGAGTGCATTTTTAGTAATATTCCTCAACTTTTCTTTAGACGTTTGTTATTATTAACATGACCTCGCCCTCGCACTGCATTAAAAAGAAAGAAAGTGTCTTTACACAAATGGGGAATTTTATTTGAGGTTTTTTTGACAGGTTTTCGGGCTGTCATTACTGTCAAACTTTGTTTGGAAAGCATGACAGTGATGACAGTTCTCCACCCGAAAAATCTGTCAGAAAAACGCCAAAGAAAATTCCCCATTCTCTCGGTGAAATGAACAGACTATAAAGAAGTGAGCCGGTAACTCAATATACCACAATAAACTGGCAGGCAATTAAACGTAAAGAGGAAAGCGCAATAAAAAAAAAAGAAGAAAAAAATCGCTCTCAAGTCACACATCTCCAGGGCTGTCACGCAGTGGATGTAATTCAATAAAAGAATCCTCCGCGCAGGGTTGTGCAAAAAGAGTATTACGCGTCTCTTGTCACGCCCGTGATAAATGATGCGAGGATGAGCCCAGCTAGTGACGGGACAAATGCAGGTAAGACAATTATTGGGTCTATGTGGGCCTAATTTTGGGTCTATGTTTGTTGTGTTGATGGCGGTGTTCTGTAGTTCAAGATAATGCATCTAGGATAATGTAAGTAGAGTATAGCATGTTCAAATATTTTCTTTCTCTCTATCTCATTATAGGACTATTTATATGTGTAGGTATGTATTTAGAAGAAAAAAATATATATTTATGTAATATTTCGTTGTCTGAATTCCATAACTCAAGTGCTTTAGCTACATAACATGGGACGAAGGCAATGTGTGTGTTGTAAAAGAAAAAGTACATTAGAATCCAAATATCTCAAACTGGCACTGATTTTCACGACAGGATTCACGCTTCGCCACCCACAACGTCACAATCATTTCAAATCACACTCTTGGCATTTTAAATCACACTCTAAGGTCCGTATTCTTAAACAATAATCAGTATGTACTCAAGTGTAACATAATCATAATTTGTCTCTTTCACACAAACACAATTAGATCGAGACACACGTTCTCTGAGCAGAGAGGATCTGAACTTCCTATAAATTAACATACTAAGTGATATTGAATCCTTGCTAACTAGTTCCCATTTGACAATAGAGAAATCAATAGGTAATGCTTTGTACACTTTGACATCAACCTCACTTTGCCGAGTTCCTACCGTCCTCGTGCGTTATGAAAATGTCATTCACAGAGCGAGCCCATCCATCAAAGGGAACATTCCTAGTAGGCATGAAGCGAAGCGTGAAGTGCGCCAAAGGGAATCGTTCTCGCCATTCACCTTACCACTGTGACACATTATTGAGTCTGCACAGCAGTCGTCCGGCCGTGTGACTGAGTGCCGTTCACTTGCCCACTCTGCCATGCTCACTGCCTATACTAATCACAAATACTTCAAGTCACTGGGGTGGATAGATACCTAATGAACAAGTGTGCTCCATCGTAGACCACATCCCTGCTTAACATCAGGCAGAATGGTGGTCAAACGCTCGTTCAAAAAAAAACTTATTTTATACTCTTTATTGTTTGAGAGTTTCCTTAATTTACTGTCGCACAAAAACTTTTTATTTAGACCTAGACTCTTTATGATTTTTTTAAGCACAATGAACAAGCGTCCGCACCATCCTGCCTGATGTTAAGCAGCGATGTGGTCTACGATTGAGCACACTTGTTCATTAGGTATCCATTCACCCCAGTGTCTCGAAGACCTCCAGACTGTACTGCGCAGGAAACACAGACTCCGAAAAAGACATTCCACATCCTGGCGGTTTGTACTATGAAAGTAGACGCAAACCGTTTGGTAAATGGCAAGTCCACCTGGACTACGTTTTTCCGTTCTCCTGGTTGTCCTATTGTAAAAGCGCGATGAGGGTATTAGGTTATGATGTGATATGATGATACTGTAACTAAGTCACTGTAAAATGTTTATTTTTTAATAAAATTCCACTGATGCTTTGCTTGCATTTTACGATTTATGGCTTTGAAACCAACTGAAAGTTTCAAGAAGTATATGTTTACCAACCCTCTCATAATATATACGATTGATCCGATCTGAGCAGTACTCCATATTCCGAATCATTCAAATGTGTGAGAAAAATGTGAGGAGTCAGTCAGGCTTATGCCCAATTTCCTTCACGATGAAACGCATGAATCACGCTATTCCCACTACTAAAATTGATGTATATGGGCATTTTCTTGAGTCCTAAAGTCCTATTAATTATACAGAGTAAGTTTAATTTAAACTTGGTTCCCGGCTCTCTCTATCGTTCGGAAAATGTACATGGCATGATCAAAACCAAACACGGTACAACTTTATCCTGTGTATTTTACTGGTAAGTCTATGAAATTACACCCTTGTAACGTTAGGCCAATAAACATAGGCCAGTGAGTCGTCCCAACCCTATTCCGACCGACTAATTATGGGCCGCGAGGCGCGCGCGGCGCGGGGGCGGCGGCGGCGGCGGCGGCGGCGGCGGGTGATTACCCGACGGCGCAAGAAACGTGACAAGTGAAGCGCGGGACAAACAACCTCGAGACAGGCAGAGGGATACTGACTGGCGGAAATGCGGTTTGTAGGATTGATATCACTGTTTACTGACGGTTATACGAGTACACCCTCGGTGTAATAAATCAGCATTCGTTTCTAAAAGCTTTACTCGTACTAGACGGAAAATGAAAATACCAAAGGATTTTTAAACTTACCTAGCAAAAATAAAATGTGTTTTCCTAAAGCTCAAAGTCCCTCGTCGAAATTACACAAAGAATTACAATCAGAACTGCATAGTAGCACGGAAAAGTGCAATAATAGCGAAGTTCCCCAACCTCTTCGCTCCTAACAGATCCTGGATACGGCCAAGTGTCTGATAAAATAGTGGCAAAGTTGTGAACTGTACGGGAGCCCTTGATTGGAGGGCCCTCGAGAGAGCTTCCTCGGCGATTCCTGAAGCCTCGCGGGCGGCGAATGCACGCTTTAAATCGCGCTCAGATAAGGAACTGTTGAAACTTGACAAACGGGGTTATGATAGATTAAAATTCTCTGAATTTCGCACCGCTCGCTCTGCTGAACTCTATCTACAGAAGTTTACGAACATTGCCTGGATTGTATTCAATGAGAGGCAAAAAAATATTTTGCGATTACTGTATCGTTAGGGGCGGTCGAGAGAGGTTCTGTTTTCTTTTTAGTAACTCGGTCTTCAATATTGTCATAGATAAACTGCCAAACTGTATGAAAATACTGGTAATCCGTCAATTTAAAAAAGCAGGAAGTGGTACGGAAAATGTCTGTTGGATTGAATGTATAGAGCGACTCTTGTGAGTAAGGTCTTTGCACAAATAAGCGATTTTTAAAAGGTACAACATATAATCAACCAGAGCGGTACACTTCTCACTTTTCCAAAAACATGATGAATATCTTAAAAAAAAATACACTTCACGCCTTTAATCCCAAAGAGGGGTAGGCAGAGGCACTTGTTAAAGCAAGTACCCACGGTTCACCAAGCGTATTTAACCCAACGTGACAGGGGGTGAGCCCATCGCCGTTATAGGGTTCACACACCTTGTGGGGTGCGGGTTCCATCACGATGTTGTCCTTCACCGTACGAGCGTTGCGTTGCGTACATAGGCTCTGAAAAAGAGTCCCATTGGTACACGTCCAGTAGCCGGACTCGAACCCGGGACCTCCCGGTTATAAGTCAAGTATCCGACCAACTGGACCACAGACGCTCTTATGAATATCTTATAGTGTGATAAATTACGTTTATAAAACAGCTATTTAAAAGCGGCTTAAGTGTATCTGCTTCCGTCAGTCTCTGACTGTACTTATCGATCGCCGGTCGGAAGAAAAATCAAAGAGACATTTTTATAGTGGGCGTACAAGCAGCGTGTTCACTTATTATTATTCAGTTTCATACAGTCCTCGCTAAGTGCATGGTGGTTATATCACAACCTTTATCGTAAAATAAGTACTTATTCAAAAATATTCATTCAAGTTACGCGTTCAAATTCTCTCCACAAGTGAGTGTTGAAAACTCTGAAAAGTTTGTATCCTCTTGAAGGTTCGTTCACGATTCAGTCCCCGGGCCGTGATCCGGGGAGTTCCTCAGTTCGTCGCCAGCAAATTAGATAACGTCGAGTAAGTGCCGTTTATTTGACTTGCGGAGGCAACCCGACCAATTCTAACGAGTCCGCGCCAACAACCACTTCCTTGGAGGAAGGGGGGAGTTTACTTTGGCAGTGTTGCCAGCGAAGAGGCACGTGTTTGACTCCCGAGTTGAAAACGACGATAAGTGTAAATGATGACTGAGCAGAACTAAGTCCTAACTCGGTTTCATCTGGACCACTGAATAGGGGTTTTTCTACTTAAAAGGTTCCCAACAAAGTTTTCATTTCCTTTTTATTTCGGAATTAACTTTGATTTATGGTCCCCTCAGGCAGACCATTTGAACTTGCGTCAACTTAAACTCTACCTTTTTGCTTCCTCTATTCACGGACGCCTTTCAGCGTTTCCTAATGGCCAAATTAGCTATAATCTCAGGACATGATGTATGTATACGAAGGCCTTTTAGCGGATTTCAGTCTAGCTGTTTGTTTAAAACACAGTTTCCAGTGTTTAGGCATTATTTTTGTCTGTTCCGCCGTAGAGTTTTGAATCATCTATCCGGTGCATTTCGGACAGTGTTACGGAGTTGCATAGCCTAATACCCCCATCGCGCTTTTACATTAGGACAAACAGGAGAACGGCAAAACTTCATCCAAACGAGGTTATACCATTAAAGGATATATACCATTTACGCGAACCAAACGGTTTGCGGCTACTTTCATAGTGCGAACCGCCAGGATGTGGCATTCCACATCAAGTCATTACATGCCGGAGTCTGTATTTAATGCGCAGTACAGTCTGAAGTTCTTCAAGTCACTGGGGTGAATAGGTACCTAATGAACAAGTGTGCTCCATCGTAGACCACATCGCTGCTTAACATCAGGCAGGATGGTGGTCAAACACGTTCACATCAGCCACATGACGTCCACTGCTGAACGATGGTTTCGAATAATCTAAATATATAAAAGGAAAAGCTGACTGACTGACTGACATATCAACGCACAGCCCAAACGGCTACACTTGGCACTTCAAATTTAGAAGGGACGTAGCTTAAGTACCGTAGGGGTGCACTAAGAAAGGAATTCCTGAAATTCGCACGGGAACGGGAATTAATGGGAAACTAATTTTGTATGAAAAATCTAAAGTCAATAAAGTTAGACGCTTGAAATTTGGGATGCCGGTACTAATAACTAAACTACACGAATGAAATCGCGGGGCATCCACTAATAGTTTATATAATAACTAGCTGTCCCGGTAAACATTTATTTTGCCGTAGGAAGATTTATACCTCGTGTATTAGAAGAAATACACCACATTTTAAACAGTCCACGGACTTCCACGAATAAGACCAAAATTAGCCAAATTGGTCCAGCCGTTCTCGAGTTTTGGCGAGACTAACGAACAGCAATACATTGTTATATGTATAGATAGTGTCATTTAAGTGAAATATTCTTAAACAGTATAGTTTGAAGGTCTTCAAGTCGCGGGTGAATAGGTACCTACTGAACAGGTGTGCTCCATCGTAGACCACATCGCTGCTTAACATCAGGCAGGATGGTGGTCAAACGCTTGTTCATAGTGATTAAAAAAACAAAAAACCAATAGTAGATGAATAAGTAGGTCAGATCTAATTGGATGCGAACGAAATTAGTAGCTGTTTACTCTCAGATAGATGACATCATTATGTAATAGGAGCCTGGTGACAGTGTTTGTCTTTTAATACAAAAATATTACAAAGTATCAAATTTTTTCATGCAAAAACAATCAGATGAAAGACGTTTGGTAATAAAACTGTGCAGCGGAACACAACATTACAGAAAGTGACAAGTTTTTTTATCTTTCTTATTTATATCAAATGAGAGCTGACAAAGTTCAGATTTGTTTGAGCCTTTCCCGTAGTCGGGATTAAGTTTTTAAAACTAATTATACTTGTACAACTCTGAAGCTACGTTTGAATTACACAAGCTGTATTCAGCGCCAATCTAATTATTTGTAAATCTGCACTAAGACTGTATATAGGTACTATTAGTATGGTCTTCTATAAATAATATCCCTCGACATTTAACGCACGGGTATCTGACCACCCCATATACAATCGGTGATGCTGATACCTATGCTTACATTATGATAAATAATATTAAAATAAATAATGAATTATGTAGACGCAACTTTCATGATTCATCAGCTCATCACTAAAGTATATTAAAACTTAAAAAACTATACAAAATATTTATTTATTTAAGAAGCGTCTGTGGTCCAGTTGGTCTGACACTTGACTTGCAACCGGGAGGTCGCGGGTTCGAGTCCGGCTACTGGACGTGTACCAATGGGACTTTTTTTCAGATCCTATGTACGCAACGCAACGCTCGTACGGTGAAGGACAACATCGTGATGAAACCCGCACAACCACAAGGTGTGTGAACCCTATAACGGCGATGGGCTTCACCCCCTGTCACGTTGGTTTAAATACGCTTGGTGAACCGTGGGCATTTGCTTTAGCAAGTGCCTC